>PVJS01009106.1:0-51230 GCA_004027185.1 Glis glis
ACAACAACAAATGTTGGCGAGGATGTGGGGAAATTGGGACTCTTCTACACTGTTGATGGGATTGCAAACTAGTTCAACCACTATGGAGATCAGTGTGGAGATTCCTCAGAAAACTGGGAATGGACCCACCATATGGCCCAGCTATACCAATACTGGGTATCATACCAAAGGGATTGAAACTAGAAAACAACAGTAATATATGCATACCCATGTTCATAGCAGCACAATTCACAGTGGCCAAATTATGGAACCAACCTAGATGTCTATCAACAGATGAATGGATTACAAAATTATGGGAAATACACACAATGGAATTCTACTCAGCAATAAAGAACAAAATAACAGCATTCGCAAGAAAATGGAAAGATCTGGAGAACATTATGTTAAGTGAGATTAGCCAATCACAAAAAAGAAGAGACATATGTTTTCATTAATATGCGCAACTTAGGGAGTAGTGGGGACACAAAAGGTACTCCAATGACAATGGAGAACCCTCAGTGGTGCAAGGGAAGGGGTACAAGGGAAGGGGAAGGGGAAGAAAGAAGTGAATCTATGGAATTACTGTCATAAACAATGTGTATATATGAGATTATACCAACATCATTCTCAGTGCTACATGTGGGGGGGAGGGACACCAAGAGCTGTGTGCATGTATGTTAACACCAAACTGATACTCATTGTGATGTGAGACTACAATGCACCAATAAAAACATAAAAAAAAGGCAAATAATAAGAAGCACTGGCGAGAATGTGGAGAAAATGGATCACTTGCACACTGTTGGTGGGGATATAAATTACTACAGCCGTTATGGAAAAAACTATGGAGGTTCCTCAAAAAATTAAAAATAGAACTACCACATGATCTGGTAATCCCACTGCTGGGTACATATCCAAAGCAGATGAAATCGGTATATTGAAGCAACATCTGCACTCTCATGTGCACTATATTACATCACTATTCACAATAGCTAAGGAATGGAAACAACCAAAGTGTCTATCACCAGATGAATGGATAAAGAAAATGTGGTACGTACGCCCCATGGAACACTCTTCAGTCATAAAAAAAGAACAAAATCCTGTCATTTGTGGCACATGGATGGAACTGGAGATCATTATGTTAAGTGAGGTAAGCCAGGCACAGAAAGACAATCTGAAAGAATCTAAAAGAGTTGATCTCATAGAAATTGAGAGTAGGATGGTGGTTAGCAGAAGCTGGGAAGTGTAGGAGAGAGGGAGGGATGGGGAGAGGCTGATCAGTAAATATTGAGTTATGGTTAGATAGGAAGAAGTTCTGGAGTGCTATTGCATAATAGGACAACTATGTATAATGATACTGTATTGTATGTTTTTTAAAAAACTGGGAGAAAAAAATGTAAATGCTTCCACCATAAAGAAATGATAAGTGTTTGATGAGATAGTTGTGTTTAATCTACACATCAATGTACACATGTATCAACAAATCACATAATGCCCCATAAATTTGTACAGTTTTTATGTTTTTAAGTATTAGTTAAGTAAATTTAAATTAAATACTACTCTCTTAACATAAAAAGAAACAATGCTATAATGAAAAGCTTCCTAAGTAGGTTTTTGGCATGTGTATGAATTACTTGTAGGATAAATTCTCTGAAGTTGAATTGCCAAATCAAAATGTTTTATTTGATAACTTTTGCTAAATTGCCTTCTGTAGAGGTTATACACATTTGTACTTTCACCAGCAGTCCATGAGTACATCTTTTTACTCGTATCTTTGCCAGAACAGTGTTTTAGATTTCTGGACTTTGCTAGCCAAATTATATATATATATATATATATATATATATATATATATGTATGTATATGTATATATATACATATACGTATATATATATATATATCTTGATGTAATTTTAACTTGCTTTTACCTATAATAAGTGAGATTGAGCAAATTTTTATGTCATTTGTATTCTTTTTCTTTAAACTTTCTTCTAAGTTTGTTTATTCTCCTGCTTAAAGCTGGCCTTTTTCATTGATTCATAAGGTAATAGTTTAGAGAAATTAATCTTTACCTGACAAATAAAATCTGTCAGATAAATTGCAAATATTGTCGCAGTTTGACAAAGGTTTTCTGATGTTTCTTTTAGTACTATTTAACAATTATCTTCTGATTTACTTTTGGTGAATTTGCCAAGAAGAAATTAAAAAAAAAAATTTTGTGTGTACCCAGATTTGTCACTTTGACAAATTAGGTGTTCTGATGTTTACAAGTTATTTATATAGCTAGTTTTATTTTCTTTTTCCTGGGCATATATATAGACACTCGAACTACTAGAAAAGTGAAATAAATGCAAATATGGTGTATGTATGAAACCATGTCTTACCATCGCCTCTGTAATTTCTCTTCAGTAGCTCCCCATTTTTTCTTGGGATTTAGTGTAAATTTATACTTATATTTATACCATGGTTCACATGATTGTTCATGATAATGTCTCAAGTCTTATCTATACAACTCATTCAACTCTTACTAGGTCAGAAATTTATTTTAGTCTCTCAAATGTCCACACTTACTCTTGCTCTTGGCTTTAGCTCTGCACAATGTAAATTCCCTTATTTGAAATATTCTTACTTTAGTTATTCTTTTTACTCAACAACTCCTTTTTATTTTACTGTTCTTAGCTGACTTGTCAATTTCTCCAGGAAGTTCTAAAATTCTACTCCTAAGTTAAGATAATATATACTTCTTATGTTTTCCCATGGCATCTTATTCTGCCCAGAGAGAAAATTATGAGGGTAGATTATTTCCTGAGAGCATGAAAGCAGAGATTATTGGTGATCACATTCTCTATTTTGGATAATATTTTTATTGAGATACAATTCACATACCATAACATCTACATATTAAGGTATATTGTTTTTTTTCAGCACTGGGGATTAAACCCAGAAAAACTTTACCACTGAGCTATACCCTCAGCCCTTTTTACTTGTTTTTTGAGACAGGGTCTCATTAAGTTTCCAAGGTTGGCCTCAAACCTTTGATCCCTCTGTACCAGCCTCAGCTGGGATTATAGGCATGCACCACCACAGCTGGCAAATTTAATGGTTTTTCATATTTTCACAGCAACTGTCACCACAATCAATTTTAAAACATTTTCATTACTCCAAAAGGAAATTCCACACTCTTAGCAGTTACCCACTCTTTTCTCCTTCTACATCACTTCTAGGCAACAACTAATTGAATTTCTATCTCTATGGATTTGTCTACACTAGACATTTCATATAAATAAAATGATATACGGTATTTTATGGCTGGCATCTTTCACTTAGCATATTGTTTTCAAGGTTCATCCATGTTGTCATTTCTTTTATGGATGAACAATATTCCACTGTGTGGCTATATCAGATTTTGTTTATACACTCATCAGCTAGGGACCTTTGAGTTGCTTTCACTCTTTGGCTATTGTGAATAATGCACCTATGAACCTTCAGATCCTAATTTCTGTGGTGTGTCCATATGTTCTCGCTCCTTAGGAGTATATACCTAGAGGGAGAACTGCAGGGCCATATGGTCAACTCTGTTTAACCTTTTGAAGAACTATCAAGTCACTTTCCTCCCATACTTCCCATACATCCCCACCAGTAGTGTCTGAGGGTTCTGATTTTTCCACATCCTCGCCAACACTTGTTATTACCTCTTTTATTATAACTATCTTAGTGGGTATAAAGTGGCATCTTTTTGAATAATTGCATTTCCCTTTTGGTTAATGGTGTTAAACATTTTACATATGCTTACAAATCATTCATATGTCTTCTTTGGAAGAATATTTTTGTCCATTTAAAAAACTGGATTATTGCTGGGCATGGTGGTACATGCCTGTTATCCTAGTACTTGGGAGGCTGAGGCAGGAGGATCAGTCTCCACAACTTAGCAAGGCCCTCAACAACTTAGTGAGACCCTGTTCCAAAACAAAAAATAAAATAGGGCTAGGAATGTAGCTCAGAGGTCAAATGAGGTCCTAGGTTCAATCCCCAGGACCAGGAAAAAAAAATTAAGGCTGGGTGTATATCTTGGAGGTAGGACCTCCTGGGTTCAATCTGGGTTCGATATCCAGTATCACACACTCACACACACACACACACACACAAAATTGGATTGTCTTTTTTTTTGCGGTACCGGGGATTGAACGCAGGAGCATTCTACCTCCACGCTACGTCCCCGGCCCTATTTTTCTATGCTCCATTTTTGAAACTGGGTCTCACAAAGTTGCGGAGGGCCTCACTAGGTAGAGAGAGAGAGAGAGAGAGAGAGAGAGAAAGAGATATAGATTGCGTGTGCACATGCGCGCTAAGGTTGGCCGCGAACCGGGATCCTCCGGTCTCCGCCTCCCAAAGTACTGGGATTACAAGCGTGCGCCACCACGCCCGGCTGGATTGTCTTTTTATAATAGAGTTATAAAAGTTCTTTATATACCCTGGATAGGTGCTCCTTATTAGATATATGATTTACAAAGGGGTGAAAAAAGAAAGTATGAACATAAAGACCATTCCGAAGAGATGTATTCAGTTGTTTTGATGTGCCTGCGCATTCTCTTGCTTCTGGTTTCTATTGAAAACTATCGTCAGGGCAGTATAGCCGCTTGTGTCTTGTGAATTTCCTAATATCAGAACTCCCTATTCTCAGAGGAGGGATAAGTGTGTGAGTTTGTTTTGTGTAAGAAAGAACTAATAGGAGAAACTTTGGCTTCCCATTAATGTTATGGTATATGCTCACCATTGATTAATAGTGACTCCAGTACAAAAAAAAATGCTGATGGTGATATTGAATGTGATGTATAGAAAACTTCAACTGGTATAATTATCCAGGAGATTGTGCTAATTTAAAGACAACAGAAAATTAGAACATCTTTCAGTTTGAGTCTTCTACTCCTTCCTCCTGTGTATCACGAGGCTCATTATATTTTACCATTAACGTTTATTGGATTTTAATGTATAGTGGCACAGAATAAGCCCCTGACTTTGCAAGCTGAAAGTGATTATAAAATCAAAATTTAGAAATCATAAACACTTGTCATAGAGGTATTTGACAAATTTTCTTAAATTCCCCAAATATTTTTATTTTATGTGCTGTATTATTTCAAACCAATGATCCTTAGAGCTCATAGGCATATGAAAAGTAAAGTGCTTGGGATACATGTTTTGTTTTATATGAAATGTATTAAGTGCTCTCTGCTTCTTCATTCCAGTTCCACATTTCTCACAGGTGTTTTTCTCCAGTACAAACCCACCTGATGTTTATTATCTCAAAGTTTATTCCACATTTTACTTGCAGATGATGATTAGAACCTGGCTCTAAGTTGACTGAAATTTATTAGTCCTTGCACAAAAAATTAAACCTAGTTCCTAGGAGTTTAACTCAAGAAAGGGACAGAACCTTGAGGTGGCTGATGAGTAAGAGAAACAGCACATGGGGAAGGTGGTTGGGTGAGAGGATTAAAGGTGTCAGGTGATGGAGATGAAAGATTGAGATAAAGGGCTGTAAGGAATGGGCAGAGAAGATTGTGACAAATGCTCATCAATAACCAACAGCAGAGAGCACCAGGGCATAACAACAAGCAAGCCAAGGAGATAAAAATGTAAGTTGAAGGTGAATGAAGGAGAAAACGGACCGCACCAGGGAACAGGCAGAGTGCTGAGATGTGTGTATGGGTTTGTAACAGGAGTCCGATCATCTCTCAGGATAATATATCACAGCCTTATCCACAGGAATCAATAAGGCAGAAGGAGGTTTAGAAGGTCATTCTTGCGATTAGGATTTGCAAACATATATCCTTACAGTGTGAAAGACTAAAAGTTAGTTTGGTGGGCATAATTATGCCTTTCCATATTTTAAGAGCTGTCAAAAAGAACACCACTTGGGCTTACTCAGAATGAAGCTAGGGCCAAAGGGAGTGAGTAAAGAGGTAGATTCTTCCAAAGAAAAAGAGAATCTTGTAATATGTTAAGAGTAGTGTTTTGGAAGGCAGGCAGACCGGGGCAAATTCCAACTTTGGTACTTACCTGCCCTGCCTCCATGGTCAATTTAATGTGTTTAATTTGAAGTTTCTGGATTTAAAAAATGGGATAATAATTATGGTTATGTTGTGTGATTTGAATGAATAGTGTATGTGAAGAGTCTGGCACAAAATTGGGGAAAAATAATTGGATTTCTCATGAATACCTCAAATACATTCACTGAAAATAGCTATCATTTGAATGCATTGCTGTTCCCTCATTTTTCCCCATATTATTCTTTAGTTCTTAGATATCAGACTAAATTGGGTCCCTTTCCTATAATAACTGAACTATCTTAATGTATCACTTTGAACAAAAATTCATTACTAACCAATCACATGTTGATAGTGTGCAAGTTACATGAAAAAAGGGGTAAAGTTTGTCCCAGCAACACTGGCATTCTTAGGACCTAGCACAGTGCTTTGCTCTTAGTCAATTCCCAGTGAAGTTTATAGATAGATGAATGTTGAATCCCTGCCTTCCGAATCTGGCATGCCTAAACATTTCTGTTGCCTCGAAGGACTTGGCCATCCATAGTCTTCTAGTGTTAACACCTCTACATCTCTTTAATACCCCTAATTTTGATTCAGTGCAATATTAAGTAGTTTAACATTTATTTATGTACATAGCTTGGATTTATGATTTCTTGCTCTCTGCATGCCTTCATTCCAGCATACGTAGATCCTTTTTATTTTACATGTAGAAGGCTGGAGTAGCCGACCACCTGGCTTCTCAATGGCTTTCATCATTGGTTCATTAATCAGCACCCACCGATGACACCTGTAGTTGCTAATAAAAGTTTTCTTCAATGTAGACCTTGTCATGGATTTTGTAGTGATATAATAAAGTTGTCTTCTGACTTTCTATAGTCTTCCTCAGTGAACTGGTCTCCTCACTGATTAATCCTATGAAATGAATCGTAGGGCTGTGGACACAGCCAGAGGTAGAGTGCTTGCCCAGCACGTGAAAGGTCCTGGGTTCCATCCCTAGTACTGCAAAAAGAAAAATAGGGTATATTTTATTGGAGGAGGAAAATTATTTTATGTGGGGTGAAAAGAAATGTAATCAATCTAATGAAGATGTATAGAAGAAAGCACCCCTCTAATAATCCGAGGGTTTCTATTCTTGCTACCACAAAACAGGTGAGTCCAGTGAGAACAGATGTTGGGATTCCTCTAAGGGCAGGGGGTTCAGTGGAGAGCAACCTTTGTGGATGTCATGCTCAATCACTTGCTAAGGGGTCTGCTCTTCGTGGTAATATTATGAGAAGTCACATGTGAACTAAGTAAATAGTAATTGGGGGCAGAGTAATACGTGGTCTAATTGGCTCTTTCTGGTGCATTCTGGGGAAGCATTTCGAAGCTGTTGGCTCACAAGGTCCAAGATCATAAGGTGCAAACACATGACTGGACTGATCCTGTGACACTGAGAACTGCCAGGGTGCTGCAGACAGCGAGTCCCTCCTGCCCGATGATCTGAGCATAAATGAACATTAAGAGCATGCGTTCACGGTGCCTGGCATGTGTTTAAGGCTGCATTGCTGCAGGGGAGGAAACCCTGGGTTATAATGGACTCTGGCTGTTGCCCTTGCATTTGAAATATTTGCTTACGCTTCTATACTTCACACTCTTCTTTCTCAGCTCCAGACACCTTACCTCCCTTAACCAGTATATAAACCTTATTTCTGATGACTCTCTTGGAACACTGTCACCTCCAGGAAATCCTTTTTGATTAGCACCTCGTGACATCTCATGTTTTCCATGCCACTTTGCCTGTTGCAATACGTGCTTATGAATTTCTTTTGGATACTTTCTTCATGCACTCAATTGCCTTGTGATCGCAATATGATTTCCCCTCCTCGAGGGCAGGGAGTTCCAATCGTCTCTTATGGCATCAAATACAGTGGTATGTTTCTTCTGGTAAGTCTTGCCTTATTTGGGCGATACTTGTTACAAAAGCTACTTTCACCTTCACAGAGTATGTAACTTCTGTTAGTAGATTATATCTGACATGTGGAAAATATGGCCCGGAAGAGTAGACTGTTTTGCTGGAAAGGAGCCGGCGTGCTTTAAGCCAAGGGTGTTGTTTTCCAGGTGAGGAAAGTTAGAGCTGGAGAATTGATGTGCTTGCTCAAGGTCATTTGGAGTAGGAACTTGACCAGGGTATCCAGACGCCCGGTTTGGAGTTCTTTTTGCAAAGTGCTCTTTCACTGATAAGGTTCAGGTGCAGCTGCATTGTCGGGCAATTAACTTCCCTGGGTCCAATCTGAGCATGTCCCATCAAAAGTGCTGCATGACAGGAGAGACAGAATACTAGCAGTGCAGGCTGAAATTCAACTGAAAGGAATATGACGCAGCTATTTTAAAATGTTTAATTTCATAAAATTCAGTGGATCAAAGTAATTATAGAGCAATAAAAGTTGAGCTGAAGCTTTAGATGGACTCTAGGAAAAGATAAGGCTAGACTTCTTAGAAGAGCCACTGTTCTTCCTACAAAACATTTTCTAGTTTTGTTTTCTATTGTCTCGTTTTTATGACACTGGCTGGGTTGCAAACAAAGCCATGGTAATATAATGTAGATGCAATTTATTCACAAGCACATCTTTCCTTACAAGAGGAAAAATGTCCATTTAAGTAACACAAATGCTGCCTGAGAATTTTTAAATTTTATACTTATGTGAGTCAATTCTCCTTTCAGCATATTGAGAAACTGGAATTTTATTTACATTGTTATTTGCAAATTTAAGCTTTAATAATGTAGCATTTTCTCCTTTAAACATATACAGACTTCAAAAACACATAAAAGAAAAACAACTGTTAAGAATTTTTTCTGCCAACACTAAATATAATTTTCCTACTCTGGATAAAAGTTTTTTTTTAAAACCATCCTTCAAAGTTAGGAATGATTCCAAATGGAAGTGAGGTCACAATATTAGTATCACATTTCATTTACAGGCAGCGGGTTTGAGAAATGGTGGGAAGATTTTTCTTTATCAAGAGTTAACTAAGGCACAGAAAAGAAATCGATGTTTTTAGAGAAAATTATAAAACTTTTCAATCTTCAACTTTTAGAGACTGAAACTACTCAATAAGCACAATAAGAAATATCAATTTCAATTTCATATAATGGCTAGTTAATGAATTGAAATGAAGTGGGAGGGAAAAAAAAAGAACACAAGTTACTTGCCATGGGAGAGAGAACCAAAAAAGCAACAGAAGTAGGATGATACAGAGACGCAGAGATGGAGATGGATCCTCAGGTAATAAAATCCTGCCCATGTAGTTAGAATTCTTAAAACAACCTCTAGTTCATTTTAGTTTTTTTGTGGAAGTGTGTGGAAAATATGGATACTCATGTTGATGCAGCCATTAGGTGCCTGTCCCAACATCTGCTAGGACAAAGGCAGCGGTTTGGCCGCCCTTGGACCCAGGGCTCCCTTTGCTGGTTCAGTGGCAAAACTCTGGCAGAGGGAGGGGATGCCTAGCCTCAGTCCGCCCCTGAGCCTGTAGTCATGTCATGTGCTTTGTTTCTGATGAATGTAAATACTGTACCTTTGCTTTTAATGATGGCTCTGGAACTGAAAGTGTGTTACTATAGACATGTTTATAACTCTTAGGAAGACGCATTGAAACAGGCTAACGTTGTAATGTAGTAATACTTTAGGGCTTTTTATTACATACTCTCACTTTTTATTGTGTAAATTTCTGCCTGTTTCCTTTTTTCTTTCTTGGAAAGATCAAGAAAAATTTTCCCTGCATAATCACTCCTACTCATATATATTATGAAAGTGGTATATGTGACTTATGTGTATATACATGTATGTATTGTAAATAGGTAGTAATAAATAAATATATTTAAATGTACATTATTTCTTTTAGAAAGAGCAAGTGTGGTGCTGGTTGAGTCCCCTCTGAAATGACCTTGTTCTGTGCTTGAAAGGACAGGCAGGGGACATCAGTCAGGAGTCAGTGAAGAAATGAAGTACTATTTTAAGGAAAAAAAAGAGTTAATACAGGGAATTAGATATTATTAAAATGTGAACACTAGATTTCAGGAATGACTCCCACTCAGCAAAACAGATACTACCTCCAAGACCTTCACAGGCCTATGTTTCAGGATACACCCTGTAGCTGTGATACGAGAATAGGAAGCCAGAGAGTTGGTGTTGCTACTGTGATAGCCTCTAATCCCTCTAAGATGGGTAAGGAATACTGGGAACTAGACAGAAAAAACTAATATTCCAAGACTTTGATTCTTGACCTAAAAGAGGTGAAGGGGAAGATGGAGGACACCCATGTCAATTTTACCTTCCAAATTTCATACATAGTAATTTACACTGAAAACACAGTTAAGAGAACATGGAGAGTGATTTCCACATCTCCAGCCTTATATGAGGGGATGGAATGGGAATGGAAACTGCCGATTAAGTGTTACCCACCACAGCGAGATGCCATTAAATAGCTGGGTGCAGGAGGGCTGTGCAGGTCTCACCTTTCCCCTCCATCTGCTCAAGGATACTCTGATGTATGTGCAGAAACAAGGCTGAAACAGTGTGCTTCATTGTTGATCCCTTGAAATCAAAGCTCCATACTTTTAAAAAAAGGAAGAAATAAGTTATTGTACATAAATCCTGATTTTAAGCACTTCTGTATCTCCCAAGTAATATTGATGTTCTAATCAAAATATGGTTAAAAGAAGAAAAATTATGAGAGAATTGATTACCAATTCAATTTATTCCTATTTATCTGAGGCATACTCCTTAGTGAATTTTATATGAGACAAGTTTTCTGATGGTGGAAGCAAATTAGAACTCACACGTGAATATACAGTGTTTTCCCCTTTCACTGCCATCCTAGAACAGCAGTATCCTTGTAGAAAGTTACCACATACGGAATACTTTCTATACCGTTACATGCAGATGAAATGTAATTTTCACCTCTCCAGCATCTTCATGGTTTCTCTGCATATAACTTGTTTGATCTACCAGTGATGTTGCTTAATCATTTCTGCTATAGAAAACCTTACCTAGAAGAACTGGCATTAACTTGAATAAGGGAGCCCTAATGTGCTTGAGATAAAGAAAAATAATGTTGAGAGAAAAAAATATTGCAGGGGGCAGAGAATAAAATCAACTTTGTTTGGAAGTTTCAGGAGGGCCATTAATTAGAGCCACATGTGAGAAAAATTCTTCTCAACTTATTTTTGATGAGTGATAATGTGTTTCTGGTAATACAAAATAATGTGTATTTTTGTAAGACATAAAAATGTTGCACGTACATAAAATGATATTTTTTTGGCATTTGTGTGTATTTTAATCCCCACTTTTTTGCTCCCAGATATGTCTCTGAAAATTGGTGATTACCTAACTCAGTAAACAGCTCTATGAATTAGAACACTTAAAAGAAGAAAATTCTGATATAAATATGAATTTTAAGGCTGTTTCCAACCTTCACCAAAAACATTCTTTAATATTAAAACAGACCATTCCATGGTATCATGTCCAATTATGTTCTTTTCAATAATAAGCTTTAGCCATTGCCTGACCATATCTCTGCAGCCATCTACTGTAATGGAGATAAATGAGCAATCACTATTCAATGGTGCTCTCTTATTGAAGCAATTGCCCTGTTTTGTTAGCCCCAAAGTCCCATTATTGGGTGGAATAAATGTTTTACAAGTTGGGATTTTGTTTCCTTATAATTTGCAATTGTGTTTAAAATAAGTCATAATAGGATTTTCTCAATTTGATAGGAGCTATTTTTAACAATGCAAAAGCTCTGATTGCAATTTTTAATTTCTTTTTGTTTAGTATATGATGGGCATCCATATTTAATCATATCCACAGATTACATCAATGAATATAAATGTGTTACATTATCTTTAAATAAATGAATGTCAACATATTCCAAGGTAAAAGAAGTAATTGCATATTGATAACAGTCATTATTGTAAGTCATGGTCTCTGGAAGAAAATACACTTGTGTTCTTTAATAAGGTATAATATTATAGTCTATTTTAAGATAGAGTCTATTTTCTATTTCATGCACAGACTATAATATCACTTAATATAGCTGGCAGACCTCACAAATAGATAAAATGCAAAATGTAAACCTGAAAGTAACAAGATTTTGTAGTCTTTTGAAACCGAGATGAATGTTATGCATACCTTAGGAAAGCTAATATGAAGTTGCCATTATCTGTGACAGACTCTCAGAATTTGCATCCATTCTCCAATTAAAGAAGATAACAGAAGCAAAGCCATTATCCTGCATTTTTGTAGAGAGATGTTTTCAGATTTTGTGTGGAGGCTTATTGTAGTCAGCAAATCATTCTGAAAAATGCTACAGAAAAAAAGCTTCCTTTTTCAAAACACAATAAAAACATCATAAAATGGATGGGTAGAGTATCAGAACACTTTTTCTGTGATCTCAGTTTTTATCAAGCAGGTGTGACATCATTTAGTCCACCATGTTGCAAAATGGAGGATACCATTAAAGTTATAGTCTATGTGATTAATCCCCACCAGTTGTGCTGGGACTACTTGTGTGGCTACCCATGTTAGCCCTGAATGCTGTAATATAATCTTAACCACATTTTGAGGGGTGATCAGGGATTGAAAAAACACCTTTTGTTGAGATGATTTAGAGAGTGCCCCAGCACTCACTGATAAATAAATGTGTACTTTTTTCCTCATAATCCTTTAAACCTGGATCATCCCATTATAATTTAAAAAGTTCTGGTCTTTAATTATGAGATCTGAATTTTAACTCCAGGTTCACTACTAGTTGTGTGATACCAGAGAGGTTATTTCATATTCCTGGGCCTCACTAGTCTCCTCTGTAAAAATGTGGAGTGTGGACTCCATTAGGGGTTTGCAAACCTTTTACCAGTGGAAATCGTAGGGCTTAGCAGAACTCAGTTGCAAAACAGATTTCCTGATTCAGTTTCCTCTGGGTAAGTTCTAGTACCCAAAGGAAACTTCAACTCTGATTCTCCCTGGAAAATAGAGATAAGATGTAATTGTTTAACTGCCAAAGTGACTTTTCTTCTTCATGCTCGGGTAATATGAAGCACTACAACCTTATAACTATTTTGAGTTTACTTTCAAAAAATGCAATTCGAAGCCATATTTCATTTTGAAAAACTCCTAAAGTTACTGTTTCAAAGAGACCCTGCAGTCAGACAGACTTACTTTTAGTGCAGGTATGGCCAGTTACTATCTCTAATCCTTTGAAAAATCAATCAACTTTAAATTGTCTTCATTTGTAAAAGGGGTATTCCTCTTCTAGGATCTTTGGGAAGATTAATATAAAACATGCCAAATGCTTAGCAGAGTTCTTGGCTTAATGGAAGCCCTCAAATTATTATGGCTCTTCTTATTCATAGAAATAATTTAGAGAATATTTTCCTTTTCAGTAAGAGAAAGGATCATGAAAGAAAAGAACTCCTTTTGCACTTTTAGGAAAAGATCTGCAGCTACTTAAGTCTACACTACTTTCCTTTTCCAAAGTGGGGCTTTCTTTGACCAGCGAAGTCAGTCTTAGCAAAGTAGCTATGCCGGAAGAAAGAGGACGAATATTCACTTGGGAAAATAAAGGCTCCAGAGATAAAGTGAAGGGATTAACCTTGGTCCAAGCCTATTTATAATTCTTTTCACCCCCCCATTAAGAAGCTAATTTTTACTGAGTGCTTGCTTTGCTAGTAGTATTGTAAGAACTTTACAGGGATTATTTAATAATCTAATCCTTATACACCTATGAGGTATCTAGTATCATTATCCCCATTTTATAGATGAGACCAAGACACAGAAAGATCAAGTCGCCTCAAGTTATACATCTAAGAAATAGTTGGCAAAGAGTTAAAACTCAAGGAATTTAACCCCAGAGCCCAAACTATTTAATATCATACTCTATTATCTTTGGTACTTGAGATCTTTCTTCACATTGAAAGAAGAATAAGGGGAAATAGAAAAGAAGTAGAGGGAGCTGGGTACAGTGACCCATGCCTGTAATCCCAGCCCTTGGGAAACAGACAGGAAGATTGCACTTTTGAGACTAGCCTCAGAATTTAGCAAGACCCTCAGCAACTTAGTGAGATCCTGTTTCAAAAGGGCTTAAGGTGTAGCTTGGAGGTAGAATGCCCCTGGGTTCAATCTCCAGTACCAAAGGGGAAACAAATACAAAAGGGAAGAGAAAGACAAAATTCCAACTGATTTTAGATATATGAGTAAACATATTAACAACCTATCACCTATGGTCCAGAAATGAATATTTCTAGAATAGTGTGGTAAATTGAGTTATTGTTCTCAATGATTCTATAAAATATCTACTATAATCTTAGGCTGAGTGGTATGAACCTTGTTTCTTGACTTTGGACTTGATCATGTGACTTTCTTTGGGCCAAGGCACGCCAGCAGATATGATGTGAGCAAAGGCTTTAAATGTGATTGTGGTTGTGCGGTTGGTCTTGTTCTATTGCACTCCTATATTTCATTACTTATTCTTTATTTTTGTGTGTGTGTGTGTATGTGTGTGAGTGTGGTACTAAGGATTGAACCTAGGGACATTCTACCTCCAAGATACACCCCCATCCATTTTTTTGTTGTTGTTTTTGAAACAGGGTCTTTCTAGGTTGCTGAGAGTCTTGCTAAATTGCTGAGGCTGCTCTCGAACCTGTGATCCTCCTGCTTCAGCCTCCCAAGTACTTGGATTACAAGGGTGCACCACCATGCCTAGCTTCCTATATTTCATCACAAGTGGACTTGCCTTGGGTGGCCACTGGTGAAGCATGCCTGCACATTCCTTGCAATTTAGAGCTCATCTCAGTCAACTCCAATCTAACCCCATCAACGCATGCCCATGAAATTAATGCTTATTGTTTCATGACGCTGAATTGGGTGTGGTTTCTACAGTACTAATAGTTGAGTATATTTACAGCTATCACTATGATCTCATTAAATAACAATGTTCTTCCTCAAAATTTAACATAAAGACTCATAATAACTTTATTGTCCAAAAGTTGCATTGTCCAATAGAGGATTCATTGGGTTTAAAAGCAGTTTATTTGTTTAGAAGTGAGTAATTGGGAAGTAACCTGGGAGTGAGTGGGGAAATAGGACAAATGAGAAAGAAATGGGCAATCTGTGAGGCTGGAGAAGGCATAACAAATGTATAAACAATAATAAAACCACAAATGATAATTAAGGAGAACAGACAATACCACAAAGATAATTAATAGGCTCAAGTTGAATGGTCTAAAAATAATTGCTGGAAAGAGTAGAAAAGAGCTTTTCAATTGGTATTTAAATTTCTTCATTGACCATTTTCTAACTTTTGCTTCATGAAAATCTTCTATTTGGGGAATCTGAGTTTGTATATCCTTTGACTCTTTCTAAACAAGTGATTGTCGAACTTTATTTAAGTTTTGTCTTGAAATTTACTTTAAGAATTCAATTGAGGATTGTCTCATTACCGAATTCTATGATTACATCCATTCATGCAGAAGTTATTTATGTACATGTTTGGGAAAAAATGTCACTTAAAGTTCAAGTTGATTTTAACATTTTTGCCTCCTTCAGTTAGGTGTGTATGTAGTGCTGGTGATAAGGATATTGATGGCATCCTTTATAATTTTTATGTGTTCTTTTATGCTCATAGACAGGTGGGGATAGAAAAAGGAAAAAAAAAACTTCAAAGATTCTTTGGTATGAAATGTTTGTCAGTGTGGAGGAAGGCTAATTTGCCCTATATAAAAATGCAAATGGATTTGATAGGTCAGGATATCTATAGTTAGGGAGCAAATTAAGACAGATGGTAGGATGGCCTGAAACTTGGCAGCACAGAAATATCTAATGTAAAATTGAAGGGGTTTTCCCCTAAATATGAAATTTCTTTTCCCCAAACCTTCAGTGCAGTCTACAAATCATAGAAACACCACTGTTGAATGATTTCTTTTTTTGGTGGGGGCACATGGTAGAGGAGGTGGAGATAAAGAAAATGGGATAAGTTCTGTACCTGAATCAGTGAAGAGGAGAAAGAACATATCTGTGGGTGATAATATGAGATTAAAAGTTTGATGGAAATGTCTCTTTAACACCACCCTGTTTTCTCCGTATGAGCTGTCATAACATACGGATTATGCAAATTCATTATTTCCTTACATCACTTAGCACAGTCTTGTCTTGTGCTTCTTACTTCATGTTATTCCCTTGATTTCTGCACTAGATTGTAAATTCCATGAGGGCAGGCGTACATCTTTATTCACTGTGTTAGCCACTATTCTTAGTGCCTGGCACAAAACAGACATCCAATAAAGATATATTGGTTAGTTAATTTAAAAAAAGTTCATTAGAACCGTGGCCTGCCTCTGGGACAGTAGTCCCCACCTCTGCCTGGGTTTACCTAGAAAACTTAAAAGAAAGGAAAACAAAACAAAGCAAAACAAAACAAAAACCAGATACTTTTGTCCCACTCCACGGTGTTCTGATATAATTAATCTGGGCTATGAGAATTTTACAGAGTTCTCCAGGTGATTCTAATTTGCAACTATATTTGACGATCACTGCTCCTGACATTTATAGAAAAGTCCTCCATGCTGGCTGCACATTAGATCACCCAGGGGCTAACAAATGCGCACGGTTGTATCCCACCCTGGAGGTTCCAATTTAATTGATCTGTGATGAAGGCAAAGATGAAGAGAAGGCATCTCATGTCTTCAGAGCTTCTCAAGTGGTTCTTATGCAGAAACAGGGTCAGACGAAGCCCCCAGAACACTGGGATGGCTCTGAGTACCCAGAAGTGTATGGGTGCTGGGGTGTCTGGGAGTTAGGACTCACCTCACACATCCATAAACTTAAGAATGCTTACAAAGCACCAGAGAAGCAGAAGCACAGTCCTGGTGTTTTATCTGAGTCTATGGGTGCAGTGAGCCTGGGACAACATGAAAGAGTGCAGGGTTCCATTCAGAATTCAGGATTACAACTGACCATGTGAAAACATCCCTTTGGAAATAATTCTTATAGTTTAATGATAGTTTTGGTTGCCATATTTGACAAATAAAAATACAAGCTACCCAATGAGACTTGGACTTCAGAAAAACAGCAAATATTTTTTTGTGTGTGTGTGGTACTGGGGATTGAACCCGGGGGGCATTCTACCTCCGAGCTACACCCCAGCCCTATTTTATTTTTTATTTTGAAACAGGGTCTCATAGGTTGATGAGAGTCTCACTACTTGCTGAGGCTGTCCTCAAACCTGTGATCCTCCTGTCTCAGCCTCCCAAGTACTGGGATTACAGGCGTGTGCCACCATGCCTGGCTAAGCAAATACTTTTTATTATGAATATGCCCCATGCAATTGAGACATACTTCTATTAAATAATTTGTCTGCTTGAAATTCAAATTTAATTGGGCCTTTGTATTTTCTTGGGAAATCCTAGGGATAGAAAGCTTGAGTTTATTTAAATCTCAAGGGATAGTGGGATCCATGGCTGCTGTCTCTGAAGAAGATATGGTAAGCATCTACTATATCAAGACAACATGATAAATACTGTAGAAGAGCCAAATTATCTAAGTGACTTCCCCCCTTATCTTTTAGGACTTTAGAATATACTAATTCAATGATAAGGAAGAGATAATTTGTTTATAAGCAATAAACTTTCTCCAGTGCCTTGAACTACAATTTGACTCCAAATCCCATTTGTAAGTTGCATTGTTCTCTCACAGTGGAAACACAAGAGAGAACTAAAAACACAAAAACATGTTGAAAATAATGTTGAGATCATTTTCAATTTCATTTTTCAAATCCATGATTATCTTTTCCCCGGAATACATATTTCTCCCAGCTGTAGAAAAAGTCCTTGGTATTGTTTGAGAGGTAAAATTGTCTCACAACTCTCTATCTTAGCTTGATTTAGGGATAGCCGAGTTAAGCTTATTGCCTTTTAATTTTTTAAAATAGGACCTTTCATCTCAACTGTGTGGAAATTCATAGATTAAATAAAAAATATAATTAGTGAACATAGCAGTCATTGAGTAGAGGAGATTAACATGTTAAAGATTTAGTCTTTGATGTAAAAAATTCTGAAACATTGTAAAATTATTTTTTGAACTTATGAAAAAGTAAAATTATAAAATGGAGAAATTTGAAATATTTTTAAATTGAAGACTTTTGGGGAAATTCTTTAATTCAAACATCAAACCCCACACATTTCTAGTGCTGAGATTGAAATAATTCTCTTTTAGGAAGTGAAGTGAGTACAGACAAAAAATAGAATTAATGTGTTAATATTCATTGGTAATACTGAAGACTACCTGACTAGAAAACATTATTGATTAATCCATAGGAATTCACTTAGCATTTCTGATATCTTCACAAGGGTACAACATTTAATTGGAGATTTTAACAGTTCTGGACTATTGAAAATATGAACGAAAGAAAAATACTCTGGAAAATATGTATGGATTATTTAGAAACCTGGATAAGAAATTGAAGGTCTCAAGGACACAGGTGGTGGTAGATTTTCTTCTAATCGAAGGTCACGACTTTGGAAGATGAGGAAGGAACTGAGAAGTGAACAGCTGGCTCTGTGGATGGTGTCAAAGAACAGAATTTAGTTTTCTGGACCATGATGCATGCTACTAAACTAATGCTCCTGGCAAAAGCAAGAGTACAACTAATGAAGAGTGGGAAGAACGTACTTGGCAGAAGATTTGCTGACCGGAACAAGAAAACGTTGATATATGAGAGGGGGAGAGAAAAAGGACCAAACAAGCTGTTAAGTTATACCCTGTGGAGGAAACGAGCTGACTTAGGAAAAGTAAAAATAGTGGTGGAGTGATGAGTAAATCAAGGAACAAAAACAACAAAAAAGGTAAAGAAGCAATATTTGTGATTTTTATATACATGTTCAGGTAGCATGGGTAATGATATGCTTTTAAATAACAAGTACTTTTTGAAGAATTTCATTATGATTCAGTGGATGTGAACCTCCACTGGGCTGTGTGCCGGGAAAGCTACTTGAACTGGAAATCTGTTTGTTGCTGCCACCAGCAAAGGTCCTGAACAACACAGGAGATCCTAGGGATGGGACCCGGGAGGCGGTCAGTGAATTCACTAGTAAGAGATTCTGGGAGGGACTCGAGGTGATTCCTATAAAGCAATTAAAAGTACTATAGGAAGAGCAAGTGCGGTGGTGCAGGCAGGGATTCCCAGTACTTGGGAGGCTGAGACACAAGGCCAGTGTGTAGTAACTTAGCAAGATCCTGTTTCAGAATAAAAAATATAATAGGGCTGGAGGTGCAACTCAGAGGTAGAATGTTCTTGGGTTCAATCCCCAGTACCCCCCCAACACATACTCTAAGAAGAGAAAATTGACATTTTTCAAAGAAGTGCAATTTCCTTTTTCCATCCATTTAGGCTGTGATTTGTCAGCAACAACAACAAAAACTATGGAACACAACGTAGCCCAAGAAATCTGAATTTCTGTGGTGGCAAGTATATAGCAGAGGAAGGGATACTGACCCAAGCTAATTGCCACTGGGAACTGGGAACTTAGTAGAAATGGACAGATTTGTTATTGGGCAACATCTGACATTTCAGTGTCCATGTGATTCTAAATGTTGGTTGTGGGCTTGATATTTATATATGATAACCTCATGTGGAAAATTTGTAACTTTATTTTCCCTTAGCTGAAGTTCACTTTTATTTTGAATCTTTATTTTTGCCTTCCCAATTGCAGAAAAATCAGTCTGGTCTCTTCCAAGAAAGTACTTTCATGTCACATTAATGATTTCCCAGACATTTTGGGTGGAAACTAAGTCAAAATGAGTGATCAGTCATTTCAGGTTTATAATGCAATGTCATTCAGGATTTCTGCAACCTTCCCCAACCTCAGGGCTGATTTGCAGGGGCCGAGAATTATGTGGCGCTGTAATGAGAGTGGGGGGGGGAGGCAGCAGTTCCCCTCCTTCTCTTTCTTTCTGACATGTCTAATGATCAGTGATGACCTTTATTTACCTTTACTATCTTCGCACTTACTGATATATTCATGGTTTTATTATGGCCCCTGTATGGATGGTGAATTCTGCTGTAGTCACAATCCATAATGCTCCTTTTGCCTACAGCTTTCTCTCTGTCAATATTCTCAGTCTGTTTTTAAAAGCATGAGTCAGTAAGCTGACCCCAGCACCTCTCTTGGGGTCTGTGGCACACGACCACCAGGACTTCCCTACTTCTAACATCACTTTTACTCATTTCTATACTTCTCTGTGTGGTTGTGACCTAGGGAGCACGGACAGGCTTGATCTGCACAAGACACATAGCCTTCTACTCCTGGGTTTATAAATACAGAGGAGACCCAATCTTCATCCTACCCTATCCATGGTCCATACCTAAATAAGAAAACAGTGTAGAGCATTATGTACACTAGTGCCTACTCTTTTTTTTTCAAGTTTCTTCTTTATCCTTTATTCAGTGGCTCTCATCCATTTTTGTTGGAGGAGGGAACATTGAGGCAGTGGGTAGGAAAGAAAACTTATCCTACTTTTCTGTTATAACAGAATCCCATAGACGAGGTGGCTTATACACAGCAGAAATTTATTTATTACAGTTCTGGAGGCCAAGATCAAGGTACTGGCAGATTTGGCATCTGGTGAGAGCTTGCTTTGTAGTGTGTAGATGGTACCTCCTTGATATATTCACATGGTGGGAGAGACTGGCTAGTTCTCTGAGATCCCTTGTATAAGGGCACTAATCCCAGTCCTGAAAGCTCTACCCTCATGATCTCCCAAGGGCCCCACCTCATTATACCATCAATTTGGGTGTTAGGATTTCAAAATATGAATCTTGTGGGGGACACAAACATTCATTCTCCAGATTTCAATTTTTAAAATAGATTTTTATCTAAAACATTGAAACAAAGAAATAGACATATTTTCCCTTTTAATCTTATTATTCTCCCTTCTTCAGCAATACTCAATGGAAAGCTTCAAGTGTCCAAGATATATGCATGGAAGAAAGGAAACAGACACTATTTTCTATGGTTTCAATATGTTTCTTAAAATTCATATTTTGAAACCCAATCCTCAAATTCAAGTGTGGATGATATTTAGAGGTGAGATCTCTGGAGATAATTAGTTTGAGGTGAAGTCATTAGTGGGGATCCACCTTAGAACTGGAGATTCCATAAGAAGAGGAAAAGAGACCTGACGCTCTCCCACTCTTGCCATGTGATGCCTTCTGCCGTGGTAGGACATGGCAAAAAGGCATTTACCAGATGTGAGTCTCTTGACCGTAGATTTCCCAGCCTCCAGGACCATAGGAAATTTCCTCTTTTCATAAAGTACCCAGTGTGTGATGTTCTATTACAGCAGCACAGAAGAGTTTTATATATCATACTACCAAAGCTGCATTTTAATTTGTTATATTTATTTCTGAAATTGTATTATGAAATTTGTATACTCTGGGAAAAATCTTCATAAACATGCTTTCCTATAACTTGGGTACATCCAGAAAGGCATATTTATTAGGAAGGTGAATTTTTAATCTCTCCAGAAGTTTCTTTCAACAGTGGAGTTACCTCGAGAAAATTAATCTCTAATTCTTGTTTCCTTCATCTGTACAATATGAATAGTAAATTGTACCTATTTAGTTCATGAAGTTTTTTTCCATGAGTGTTTGGAAAATATTTAACTTAGCACTAGAAAAGTGGTAATTCCTCAAAGTTCATTAGCTGCTAATCTTGTACCATCATAGGAATGGGATATTGGGTAGAAGTAAAAATAAGAGAGAGAAATAGAAGTGAATAGTTTTGGGGCATATTTTATAGGTATTGGGACAAAGCACCTTTCCTTGATGTCCACTAATCATCTTGAGAGATTTCAGCACATGGTATGTGTTCAACAAATGTCTGAATGAAGGCATGATAAGTATTTTCTTGTATGTTTTATACTTTTAAAATCTATTGCATTTCCTTTAATGTCCAAGAAGAATGATAACTGAGCCTAAAAGAGAAGTCATAGAGAAAGAACTTTTTAAAGAAAAAAGTGTGAAGAGCATGTTTAGTTGAATGGTGGTTGGCATTTGGAGTTTTAATGGGAATTCAGCGATTGATCTGTGATATAATTAAAGAATAGTGATGTATTAAAGAAGAATAAATCTGGCTGAGAAGCTTATTGTTTGCTTACATGCAAAATGAATGAGAGACTAAAACAATCTCTAAGCACCAACATTCTTATTCGGATCTGCGACTTTCCTGGCCTCAGTGATACCTAAAGAGAAGGAATTCTGTAAGTGGAGGTGGGTGTGGTGGCAAAGTCCTTTAATAGAGTAGGATTACAAAACTAATGATTTCCCTCCTCTGAGAATTCCAGCCACATTAAGATGGGTGGGAAGAATGGTAATAACATAGAATATCTCCCAGAAAAACCTTTAAAAATAATTGCAAATATCACTTTTGCTGATTGGTTCCTCTATTTTCAGTGTCTATGGAAGAATGAAGATAATTGCATATTTTTCTCCAAAATTATTATGGAATTTCTGATGACAAAGTATAATAGTTTTCTAGGTACAATCAATGGAAACTGACCATGGTTAAAAGGTGAATGTAGTAAAGCATGTTAGGGAGTTCATATAAACTCTGAGGAGGTGGGGGAAGGTCTGAAACGGCAGGGTCCAATGGGGACATGCAGGACCATAATCCAGATGTTGCCATAGCAACTATCCAGCTCCTGATCAACAGATGCGGTGGCTGGCAGAAGGAGTACACACCAGAGGCTGTGGGAATTGAAGCACAAAATCATAAAACTTAGGAGATTTTTGTTTCTTTAAAGAATTTTAGGGCCATAATAACATCAATACATTGTATAGGATTGCTTTGTTTAAAAGTAGTTGAATTAAATAGTATTAGTCTTAAAAATTAAAACAGTATGTACTATTGCAACTAGTGTAATATAGAAGTATGGGAATTGGAAAAATGTGGGAAAGAGAGATGGCATCTATTAAAATTTAGAGCTATAAGTCAGGCATGGTGGTGTATGCCTGTAATGCCAGTACTTGGGAGGCTGAGACAGGAGAATTGTAGGTTGGAGGCTAGTCTCCACAACTTAGTGAGGTCCTCAGAAACTTAGTGAGACCCTGGTTCAAAATAAAAAAATAAAATAGGGCTAGGGGTGTTGCACAGAGGTAGAAATCCCCTTGGTTCAATCCCCAGTACCAAGAAAAATTAGAGTTATATTTTTCAGATTGCATAATATATCACATGGGTCTGTGATATACATGCTGCCCTTTAACCTGCTCCCACTAAAGAATAGATTATAAGGGCTGGAGATGTAGCTCAGTGGTATAGCACATGCCTAGCATGTACATGGTCCTGGGTTCAATCTCTAACACTAAAAACAAAAGAAAAAATAGATTGTATACTTTGATTTATATCAATACATATGATTCTAGCTTATCTTCTAAAGGCTTCACAGCATTTAAGTGTTTTAAAAAACTTTACTCAATCAATCCACACCTGATATTGAATTAGTTTGTTTACAGATATAATTTTATGACACTCTTAAGTTAATGTTTTCTTTCACAAATTTTGGGTGTTTGTATTAGTCTCTGCAGAGTAAATTCCTAGGAGTTAAATTATTAGGCCAAAGGTGAAGGCATATTTAAAAATTTGAGCTATTACCTGTTGGTCATGTTGGAAGGTTGGCCCACTTTACAATCATACCAACAAAATAGGAGGGGTCCAAGTTCCCTGTTACTTGGATGCATTTACTATTATGTGGAGGAAACATTCAAAATAATTTTGTTTTTCAGAGATGGCTGATTGGTCTGTCAAACTTGCTAAATGTCCCCCTCCACATATCTGAAAGCTGAGGAACAAGATCTAATATTTTCTAAAGCTTCTGTTAATGTAATTTATCAAAATAATTAAAAGTATGGAGCCAAAGTGTAAGTTTTTAAATAGGCTAACATTTAAAAAATGCAACAGACCAAAAAATAAGTATTTTTATTTAATCAGATGATTGTTTCTTTCCTTCAGGATGACTTAGTGCTTGAAATTTCAGGATAGGTTTTCTTTTTATAGGGAACTTGAAAGAACATTTAAGTAAAATGTTGTTTTCTTTAAGAGAACAGAAAACTTTTTAATGAACTTAAGTTTTCTACACAAGTCTAATTACTTTCCGTTGCAAATAACATGTTGGGCTAAAAATGAAAACGTGAAATGTAAAAAAAAAAGTAAATGGCATAAATTAGTTTTTATAAGAATTTTAAAGTTTGTGACAGACTAGTTATATATTGTGTATAAATAGTTCAGTCATTTCTCTACATTAAGTGTTTTTAATTTCACTGGATAAACTATTTATTCATATTGGTATTTTTATATAAATGCAGTAATTATGCAAAAATAACTTTCTTGACACTGTGTTGCTGAAATACAGTTTTCATTGATGTACTCAATTATACATCCTACACAGAGATAAACATATATGCTAATTGCATCTGGTGTTTCAATTACCTTTATATTTTAGCAACACAATTGAGACTTTATTTTTTTAAAAAAATAACTGGTTATTCTCTTTTTTGAGTTTTTTTCTTGGTCTCTAGACATCATAGAAAATTTGTTATTGTATAGTTGGGTATATCTTTAGGGTACAATTCATAAAAACATAAAAGTGGCACATATTTGAAAAGGGAAGAAGCTATTTCCAGTCATATATCTGTGACAACTCTCCATTGTAGGCAGGGAAGAGAGCATGTTAAAAATTTGTTTTAACTATAATATTATGTTGAAAAGGACAGTAGTAAAAAAGACAATAGGACCATTCATATGGTCACAGAAATCAAAGATTTTTAGCCTTCTTTTTCATAAGGGTATAATATTTGACTGAGTGTCCTGGTATGGTGGAAAGAATATGGAATTTGGGTTCATATATACACACCTGGATTATAATTCTGGTTCTTTTGCCTTTTACCAGCTAAGTGAGTGTGATCAATTTACCCCATTGAACCCTGGTTTCCTCATTTCTTTTTAGCAAAGAAATAATACCTACTGCAAAGGGTTGATGTATAAGAGAGAATGCACATGAATCACTTCAGATAGTATCTATTACATAGTAGATACCCAGTAAATGTTACTGTCTTCCTCTCCCAACAGTCCCTACTCCAAACCTTACCTTTCAAGGTAGTATATCACTACAGTTGCTTGAGAATGACATCTGTATGCAGCAAGTGTCCTTTATCCTCTGTATCAAAGCAGAGACCCTCACAGGGTAGTTACTACATCCTCTGTGAACCACAGGACAGAAATTCAGTGAAGCCTCAGGAGTTCTTTGGTGATTATTCCTTTATTGCTGTACTAGTCATGTTTTATTTAAATAAAAAATCTTAATATTCTTAGTGCAAATGTCATGCTTTAATATTGTTATTTAAATAAAGGACTTCACCTAAAAGTACATACCATTTTTTAATGTTCTTCCTATACCAAACTTTTACTTAAAGGAAAAAGATTTTTGTCTTTTCTTTGTGAACATTAATAATTATAGGATACCATTAAGGTAGTTTTAGATGAGGTTGGGCAAGTTCAGGGTGCTATGACCACAGACCATTGAGGTACTTTCTTTAATATACTTTTATTGGTGCATTGTAATTATGCATCGCAATGAGGTATAGAGTGATAGGAACAGGCAGACACACAATTAAGGTACTTTCAACATTTCACTTGCAACTATTATGGAATCTTCTTACTCTTGTTTTTATGTTTCTTTGTATCTTGTGAATAGTTACCTCTTGATAAACACCATTGCACTATTTATCTGCTGTGAATCTGTTAAGTGTTACTTGAAGGTAGTCATATCTATGTAGAGTAGACCCCTACAAACAACAGATTGTTTATGAAAAGGTTATAATTTCTCTATTGCCGTCCTATAGGATCCTTATAGCACCCAGAGGTTATTTAATGTCTCCTTTATTGTCTTTAAGGACTTTGCCCCACCTATCACTTCTTTACTTGCAAAAGACCATGTTGCTGTTGCAGTGACTTTCAACCTGCCTCCGGCCTTCAATCCATTCTATGCCTCACTTCCTATCCCAGGCCTGGTGGAGCTCCATGAATGCCAACTGTTGCTATGTGAAGAAAATCCCAACCCCAACTCTAGAGGTGCCATAGAGAGGAAGTAATTACCAATGATATACCCGCATCTTCCTGTTCATAGCATTTTCACTTTGTTGCAAGACTTCTGTTTTGTTTTTGCTTAGGTACCTTAATAGTCTAGTCTTTATATTAACTTCTTTAAATTCAGTCTATATTTGTTTTCACATTGACGCCAAGGATATTTTTCTGTCAGGGAGTATTTAAAGAATGTTTTGTGAAGCAGGGAACATGGAGTGAGTACTTATCATGTGCCAGATATTCTTTTTCACAAGAATTATCTAATTCTCCCATCAATACAGGGAGTCAGTATTGTTGTTCTTCTTTTATACAACAGGTAATGGATCTTTTAGGACCTTAAGTCATTTGTCCTTGGTGACACAACCAACAAGTGGCAGAAGTATGATATGAACCCTGATCAGCTTGCTGCTGAGTAGAAAGTTTTCTACTCAGGCTGCAAAACTAGAATTCTTAAAGTACTGATTTTCATAAGTACTTTAATTGATCAGTGCCTTAGGAATAGAGTGAGAATGGAAAATGGTAGCACTGCAGGTCACGTCCTTCCGATGTCCCCTATGACTCAGAGACTGGAGAGTGGCTCTTGGGGACTGTTTCACCGCTGGCTCTTCCCCCTGTTCCTTTATGACTCATTTGGTGGTGGTTCCTGGTTATCCACCTTACTACCATTCTGAAGAGCTCATGCACAAACCACGAGGTGACCATACCTGACTCACCGCAACCGTTACCTCCACTGCACCGGCACTTGGGATGGTGATGGTTTCTAAGCCACAATGGTGAGAAGTAGGTCTAAGCAGGTGACTTATAATCTTCATGCCACACTTCAGCTCCCAACTTTCCACACAGTAATGTCAATGCTGTGCTGAAGCTATTGTTTCTGGGGTGAGCCACTTTACACAGGGACAGAGACTCAGCAGATGAGTTGGCTTTCCCTCTTCCTATAGTGGGCACGCCTCTCTAGGAGAGGATGATGATGATGATTTTGGTACTAGGGATTGAACCTAGGGGCAATCTATCTCCAAGTTATACCACTAAACCATCAGCCCTTTAAATTTTTTTTCTTTTAATTTTGAAACAGGGTCTTGCTAAGTTGCTGAGGCTGGCCTCAAATTTGCCATACTCTGTCTCAGCCTCCCAAATACTGCGATTATAGGCTTGTGCCACTGCGCCTGCTTTCTAGGATATTATTATTCTTTGAGCTGTGTTTCCTTTTTTTTGTGGTACTGGGGATTGAACCCAGGGACATTCTGCCTCCAAGCTACACCCCCCAGGCCCTTTTATTTTTTTGTTTTGAACCAGGGTCTCACTAGGTTACTGAGAGTCTCACTAAATTACTAAAGCTGGTTTTAAACCTGCAGTTCTCCTGTCTCAGCCTCCCAAGTACTGGGATTACAACCATGCACCACGGTGCCTGGCTGTATTTCCTCTTGATCTAATTCTTTTCAGAAATTGTTTTAATTTCTCCTTTTAATTATTTCTCCACACTGTTTTTCTTTACCTTCTTTCTAACCATTGCCCCACCCCAAGTTGAATTTAGAGATTAGACTCCTTTAAGTTACCCTTGAAAGTTTTCAGAACCTTAATAATACATTAAGTAGTCAGGCATGGCGGCACATGCCTGTAATCCCAGTACTTGGAAGACTGAGACAGGAAGATCACAGGTTTGAGGACAGCTCCATCAATGTAGTGAGACTCAGCACCCTACTGAGACCCTGTTTTGAAACAAAAAAATAAAAAGGGCTGGGGGTGTAGCTTGGAAGTAGAATCCCCCTGGGTTCAATCCCCAGTAATACATGATACACACACACTACATTAAATATAGGTGTGTCTTAGTGGTCGGATACATCTCTTACCCCTCAGTGACTCTCTGATCAAGCAGGCTCTTTGCCTTGACTTGAGTCCTTTCGTGCTGTGCCCCAAATGTGCAATTATCCTGAGAGAACCAGTGAAGGCAGATCATCTTGCTTGTTCAATATTTGCTGGGTTACTTTAAAAGAGCAATTTAATTTGTGGCTCAGACTGATAGAATTTATAAATGCTGTTAGAAGCTGAATGATTAAAGTTCAGGAAAACAGCATTTCCCACTTGCACACCAAGTTGTGGTTTATTCTGGAGCCAGTGGTCAGCTCCTCAAGTGGGAAGTGGGCTCAAGCTGAAATCCCACCAGCGAAGGTCTCTAGACGGGGGCAGGTCAATTGATTGAGGAAAGGCGTCTAGAGGAGTCCATTCTTGGTCTTCTGGGAAAGTCTCTGAGAGGAACTGCTGAATAAAAAATGAAATTAGGCCACTTTAGATCTAAGCACACTTTTTGAGTGGCTATCAGGAGACCAGTCAAGTAAAACACGGTTTATCACTTCTGGGAGCCGGAGGCCTATGAGACAATCAAGCTCCAATTGGGGGAAGGCTTTGAGCTGGGAGCCAGAAATCGTCATGCACTCCCGGTGCTGGAGATGGGGTCACTTGTGCATTTGAGCATTCCAAGAGCATTTGTTGAACTCCCACAGATGCTGTGCTCTGCCCTGAGAATACAAAGGCCGAGAAAACATCATTTTTGTCCTAGGGAAAGGGTAATTAACAACTTGTCAGAACCAATACTGGATAGAACACGATTTCATCAATTTATGCTTATTTAATTCTTCAAACAACTCTCAGAAGTGGGTATTATTAACTTTATTCTACAGATAAAAATCAAGATTCATTAAAGTATGGGGCTGGGATAGCAGCCAAGACTAATTTCAACACTAGAATTCTCCTAGAAAGACATGTAAAATGGTACATGGGGAAAGCGTATGGTGAGTTTTTGAAGTTATGAACATAAATCATAGTGGAAGCTTACTAGGACGTAACTAGCTTGGTGTTAGTTTAGCTGGATTTCAAAGAGTAAAACTAGTTGGTCAGAAAAAGACAAAGGGTAAGCATTCAAGAAAGAACATGCACCCTGAAAGGCAAGGCTTGGTCTATACATTGTGGCAGTGTCTTAGTGGGTGAAAACTAGGTAGGCTGTTTGTAAGGGTTACCTGTCTCTGCTGTGTCCTGTGGAAGCTGACTCTAACGTGGCTGAAACATCTGTGTTTATATTTCAGGTATTTAGGATTGGCTGCATAATTTGTGGGGCCCCTTGATCAGGTATTAAGAATTTTAAGGCAGCCATAACAGAGCATTAAACCAAGTAGAAAGCCCTTCTGAATTTCCATGAAATGGCCTTGCTGATAGAAGTAAGAGCCACATCAGAGCTATGGAGAAATATTCTACTTTTAGAGACCTTTTTGTAGGTTGTGTAAGTTGTAACTCCAAGTCATTTTATATAGGTATACAAATGGCAAAATGTATCCACATAGAGTTCATTTGAAATGCACAGATATTTTGTTAAGTACATGTTTGTTCTTATATCTTAGGAAAAACTTTCTGGACTAGATGGGTCTTTAATTTTTTCTTTTTCTGTCATGAATTACTTTATTCATGCAAACATCTAAAAAGAATAACATAGTGATCAATAAATGAATGTACAATGTAGCTTAAGAAATACAATTTAAAATATAATTGAAATCCCTTGTGGGATATTCCTTGATCATATTCTCTATTCCAATTCCATCCATCTGAGGGCACTATTACAAATTTGGTATTTTGATATTTCTTTATATTTTTTCCTGTACTTTCATTTTCCTTAAATATACAGAGTAATTTCATTCACATAACAAATGCTTATTGAACATCTATTATATGTTCATAGTGTTCTGTGTTCTGGAGAACACAGCAACAAAACAAAAACTATTAATAGTATAAACAGAAACAACAAAAACGCTCTGATTTTGTGCATTTTTAAAGTTTATTATTGCCTGTATGACACAAAAATACACTAAGATGGAAAAATGTGTCATGTTTTTGGATTTGAAGACTCATCAATATGTCAGTTCTCTGTTTGTTTATAAATTTAGTGAGACTAGAGAGAAAAATTTCTTTTTTTTTTTTTTTGCGGTACCGGGGATTGAACCCAGGGGTGTTCTACCTCTGCGCTACACCCCCGGCCCTATTTTTTATACTTTATTTTGAAACCGGGTCTCATGAAGTTGGGGAGGGCCTCACTAAGGAGAGAGAGTGAGAGAGAGAGAGAGAGAGAGAGAGAGAGAGAGAAAGAGAGAGAGAGAGAGCTGAGGCTGGCCGTGAAGCCAGATCCTCCAGTCTCTGCCTCCCAAAGTACTGGGATTACAATCCTGCGCCACCACGCCCCACCTTTGAGAGAAAAATTTCAACTTCCCTCCCTCACCCTGGAACTAGGAAGATGATTCCAGGTGTACTTAACCTAGAAAGAATAGTCAGAAAAATACTAGAATAAAAAAGCAACAAGTGTGTGGTTGAGCTCTACTGGATAAAACATATCACAAAACTGTAGAAATAAGTTAATAGGTGAATAAACAGATTAGTTGGAAAATGTACATGAAAATTTAGTATCTAATAATGGTGGCGTCTCAAATATGAGAAGTAAAGGTGGAACTTTTAAGAAAATACAGACATTTGAAAGTAATTCTTTTGGAAAGATACTTGTAATTTCTTGAAGGAGTGCAAAATGATACAATACTATGGAGGAGAATTGGCAGATATAATATTACAATGCTTTAATCCTTTTTCCTAAAAGTTTTGTAGTATTACATTTCATATTTAAATCTGAGGTCCTTTTCAAGTTAATTTCATGTAAGGTGTGAGGTTTATATCTGATTTTCCTTTATTTTTTAACCTTAGAATGTCCAATTGCACCTATATCATTAATGAAAAGATTATCCTTCCTCCATTGAATTACATCTGTACTTTTGTAAAAAATCAGTTGGGTATATTTGTGTGGTTCTATTTCTGGGTTCTCTATTCTGCTGCATTGATCTATGTGTCTATTCCTCTGCCAATACCATGCTGTCTCAATTACTGTGGCTATATAGTAAGCCTTAACTTTGAGTAGGATGATTCTTCCCCCTTTATTCTTTTTTAAAATTATGGTAGCCAGTCTAGGTCCTGTAACTTTCTATAATACATTTTAGAATAGGTCTAGCTATTTTTTTAAAAGACATTGTTGGCAGTAGCTTAACTTTTAAAAGTTAATTCTGCTATTTTTATACTGGTTGTCTTTTCTTTATACTATTGGATAAAATAACAAATAACTATGTTATAACCTAATGAAGCAACAATTTAGCATGAGTTAGATATATACAAGAATAAAAGGAGAAAATATAATATTTATATTGCCTGGAAAATATCAAGACAAACCATGAATTTTAAATATATAGCTCTGTCCATCGAAATTGCTTAGAAACAGTTTTATTGTAGTAATGGCGATTATTCGTGGCACAAGGGTTGTGTCCTCTAGTACTATTTCCATCCTTGGATAAATGGCTGACTTGAAATGTGGGTCAAGGAAAGTACAAGGTGGTCCTGAGACATATAATTATGCCAGAAATCAAGGAGGCTTCAAAGATTAATGGAGTCATGTCAAAGAACATAGGACCCAGACCAAAGAAACTCCCAGTGGCCAAAATTGTGACAATATGCATAAAAAAGAATGATTATGATTGTTAGAATTACATTTATTCTGTAAAAATTTTGAGACTGAATGAGAAAGCCATAGAAAATTAATTTGGCAGAATAATGTTCCCTCCTACCCTAGAAATGTTCACATCCTGGTCCTTTTAGCCTGTGAATATTTTATCTTTTGTGGCAAAAGGGTGACACAGAAGATATGAATGCGGATGTGATTAAGTTAAAGGGACTTACTGGAAGGTAGGTCAGTCATAGAGTAAAATATGCAACAACACAGCAGAGGTCAGAGGTTCATGAACCAAGGAAGGCCTCTAGAAGGTGGGAAAGGCAAGGAATGGATTCTCCTCTAGAACCTTAGCCCTTTAGATTTTTGACCTCCAGAGCTGCAAGATAATAAATTTGTATGATTTTAAGTCACTAAGTTTATGATAATTTGTTATAGCTTCAAGAGAAAATGAAGAGTCCCAGTTACACTAGCCTACTCACTTTTTTTTTTCTGTGAGATAATGCAAGGATCAGTTTTACCATGACTTGAATTGGACCAAGTACTTAGACTTGAACTTCACTGAAAATACAGGGGCAAGAGGAACAAGCTAAACAATAATGATAAATTCTGGAAATACAAGGCTACTAGTCCAATTTCTTCAAGTGTGGCATGAAGTAAGATTAGAATTGCCACTAACCACTTTAAGGAAGGCTGAGGACAGCCAGTTTAGAAGTCATCTGGGAGAAGTTTTGAGCATGTTAAGTTTAGGTACATATTAGATATCCAAACAGCTATGTCAGCAGATAGATGTATACATGAATCTGGAGTCCAGGAAAGGCCCAAGATTATTTAGAGTCACCAGTATTGACAGTGTTTAAACCTTAGAAAAGAGATGTGATCAAGAAGAGATGGTGGAAATTGTCTTAGGGGAGAAAATGTCATAGGGAATATTCTTTTGATCTTCCAACATCAACAGATCTTGAAATAAAATGGGAATAGAAACAAGACAGAATTTGCCAGTGATGTAGGAGGACATCTAGGAGACTGTGATGTTTAGAGAACAAATGTGATAAGTATTGGATGAAGTAGGGAGTGATCAAATGGGATGAATTTGTATGAAAATGCTGTACAGTATATGTACTTTTGCAAAATGGGTTTTTACTCAAGTATATGAAATTCATTCAGGATGATATGTTAACTCTAGTTTATTTTTGGTGTTTTAGAATTCATTATTTGAGTGTTTCTCAACTTAATTGCTTTTCTATTGATGACTTTTGACTATGTAAAATTGCTCTATGAACATGTTTGCAACATGTTTTATCAAAGTTTCTTTAGACTATTTGTAGGAATACAATTGGGGTCACAAGGCACATACATTCAACCTAACTATATATTGTCCTTGGTGTCTGTGGGGGATTGTTCCTAGAACCTCCTTTAGATGTCAACATACATGATGCTCTAGTCCATCATGTGAAATGGTGTAGTATTTGCATATAACCTACCCACATCCCCATGTATACTTAAATCTTTTCTAGATTATTTACAGTGTTAAATACTATATACATTCTACGTAAATAGTTGTTACCTCATATTGTTTAGGGAATAATGAAAAGGAAAACAAGTCTGTACATATTGAACATGGATATGATTTTTAAATATTTTGATCCATGGTTGGTTGAATCTGCATATATGGAACTCATGAATCCAGAGGAATGACTGTTGAACCAGTTGATTTTTGCAGTAAAGTACTCATTTTTGTTATTTGCATTTTGGGTTGGAAACACTTTTTCTTTTTTTATTGGTGCATATTATAAAGAATATTGAGTTTTATTGTGGCATATTCATACATGTATATAGCATAATTTGATCAATTTCACTTCCAGTACTTCCCTTGCTCTCCCTTCCTTCCTTCTCTAACCCCCTTCCTCTGGTGGTAATATGAATTTACATTCCCATAGCAGCATATGAGGGTTTCAGTCCTTCATTGTCAGACTTTAAAATATTTGCTAAGTTAATAGATCTGTAATAAAATCTAATATTCTAAATTTGCATTTTCTTTCTTTCTTTTTTATTTATTGGTGCACTGTAATCATACATCTTGATGGTTTTCAGAGTGGTAGAAGCATACATGCACCCATCACTCACTTAACCCACCCCTAATTCCCACCCCATTCCTCTTCCCGTTTCCTCCTTCTCATGCTCAGCATAGTGATTAACTTTTATAATTCTGTGTATGTACATCATGTGCATTAGGGTGTTTCCCTCTTCCACCCTCCCATCTCTCTCAGTTAGGTCTCCATCTTTACTCATCTAAGGTTTCTTCTTTGTCTGGAGTCCCTCCTATGTCCCATTTTCTCCCTAGCTTCCACATATTAGGGAGAACACCCGACTTTTCACTGTTTGTGACTGATTAATCTCACTTAGCATAATGTTCTCCAATTCCATCCATTTCCCTGCAAATGACATCATTTTGTTCTTCTTTATGGCTGAGTAAAATTCCATTGTGTACATATCCCATAGTTTTGTAATCCATTCATCTGTTGATGGACATCTTTATTTCTAATGAGATTGTGCATTCTTTTCATATTTGGGATTTCTCTGTCATGTACTAATTAGTAATATAGCTTGCTCATATTTCTATTTGCTTGTTTGTCTCTGAAAAATTACCTTGTAGAAGGTATTTATGTATTCTCGATATTAATCCCTTGATAAATATATGCATTGCAAATATCTCTTCCTTAGAGCCAAAATCATTCACTACTCAACTCATGTTTTAGAGAATCATATTATGAACAGAAATTTATAATTTTGTGATATTATGAATAGAAATTTACCATTTTTGTGATGAAATATTTTCACCTATGTATTAGTCTCTGCATTTGTGAAATATAGTTGATAATAGTGCCTACCTCACAATGTTGTGATGCTTCAAGGATATAATGCATGAAAGTCCATTAGCATATAACTGCTGAATTTGGGGGTCATAGAGTTCAGTAACTATTTACTATTGTTATTATTATTATATCCTTTATTATGCACAGAGCTGTTGGGTGAAAGAAAAATAATTTTATATCTAGGACATGAGAATGAAATGACTGTTCTGATTTACAGTTCTAACTGTCATACATCAGTCTCCAGATAATCTGTGGGACTCTTTCTGGGCTTGCTAGACTGCTCCAGTAGCACCTGAGTTTAGCTATTAATACAACAGTATGATAAATCTTGAGATGTGGTGAGGAAATCTCACCCTAATTACTTTTTCCCCTCAAAATAGTCTTGACAATTTGTATCCTTTTTCTTTTCTATAAAAAATGTAAAGTTAAAATGGTGAGGCAGGGCAGAGGAGCTGGGAACAGAAGGGATTCAAAAAAGCCATCTGTATCACTTTCTGTGAGATAGGGGGAGGTGAACAGGGAGGTGAGAGATTGGGGGCACCAGGAGCTCAGGGCCCATCAGCCCACAAGATAACAATTCAAATTAAGGATTGAAATTGGTCAAAAGACATTGGTCCCCAAGACCCAATTCTGACCAATCATAGAAGAGCAAATGGGGAACCTCAATGAACTTTAAAAGCCTACATCCTGAGAACTTCAGCAGTTATTTTCTTTTGGGGACCCTCTCCCTGTGTGTGGGGGAAACTGTTTTTGTCTTCTATTGTTCCTTAACTTAAACTTTCATATTTTTATATCCTTCATTTGTTCTTGGACTTCCTTCCTTGAAATTCACTGGACAAGAACCCTTTAAGAGGAGGCACCCCCATATCAATGGGAAGGAAACCCCCCGGGAATGAAATGGTTTATGTGCTAAAGATAAAAAATTCATAAATTCTAATATGCAAACAGAAATTACCCACTACTGCAATTTTAGTTATGGATTAGGCAGAAATAATGGACATTAAGCTCATTTAAGTTCGAGGAAAGACTTTTAAACTTCACTCAAGTAATTTTATGTCGCCATCATGTAATTCATTTTTTTCTGATTATTGTCATTCCAGAAATAATTAGATAAACATTGAAAAATCAGGCATGTAATAGTCATACTATTCAAAAGATCTTGCAAAAGGGATGTTTAGCTCTGTCAGGCAATGTGACTTCTTCAGGCAAGCTGACTTTTAAGCTATTTTTAAATGTTAAATCATTAAAGCTATATAAAAAAGATATTATTTTAGTTTAATATAATCAATTTAATTTTATGTGTAAACAATATAACATTTATGACCCTAAAAATTAAGAATACAAACCCAAGCCTCAATGCTGAATTTTGATAACTCCAGATTTTGAGGAGGGAGTTATGATTCATTCTTTTCATGCATCTCATTTAAAGGGTTAGAACATCACATAGAATTTAAAAATATAATTAATATGAATGATTATACCCTGTCAGCTAATGGTTGATCATTTTACTTAATTTGTTTTTGTAATACTTGTGAAGAATATTAAATATGTTAAAAAACTTTCCAAAAATTTTCTTACCATATTATGGGAGACAAGCTGATCTTTAAATGAAAACCAAGTCATAATTTCTTATTTAGTCTTTATATTTTGTATCAATCTATATTTTAATGTAAATCCATTATTAGACTTTCCTTTTAACAAGTTTATTGAGGTTTAATTTATATACAGTGTACTATATATATTTAGATCGAACAGTTCAATGAATTTTACGTATGTATTCATCTATGTCACTACCACCACAACCAAGATACTATATGCTTCCACCACCCCAGAAGTTTCTGTGTGCCTTTATGTAATCCCTCCCTCTCTGGTCTCTGTACCCAGACAACTGCTGACTCGAGACTGCCCTCAGCTCCATTGAATAGCTCACTGGGGACTGACCTCTCTAAGCCAGGGCTAATAGTATAAAATGCTATTGTAGAATGGGCTCTCTGATGACACTAGGAATGATAAGATCCCAAAATAATAGGCATGATGACAGCTTAATCTTCTAAAGCATGTTGGGTGTAGATACCATAATGAGCAGTAATGTCAAAATTGCAGCCAGAGGGGTACTGGCTGGAAAAGCACTATGGAGATGGTATTCCAGGGGAAGGAGAGGTGCACCCTGTGGGGTAAAATCTACTGTGGTAGAAATGGCCAAGTAGGAGTCTCCAAAACTGTCTCAATAAGTCAAGCAAATAAACAATATCTCATCCTAGAGGCAAGGAAAGGGAGATGTGACACAGATCAGTGCAACCAGCTTACAGACTGAAAGAGTGCAGAGGTCAGAGTCTGCATTGATTGGCTTGATCAGTGTTGTCTATGCAAATTACAAAGTGGATCCTGGAAATGGCAGTGGACCCCCCAAACTCAACCAGGTAGCAAGTTATGGCAGCTATCAGGCCATGGAGTGTTGGTATGTCTGCTGTGGGCCTATCGTATATAGCCATTGATCTAGAAAATGCTGTATCAACGAAGACCTCAAGCAGTTTTCATTCATCTATAATAGACAAGAATAGCTGTTAAACTAGTCCAAAGAGATTTGTACTGTCTGGATGTTCTTGGTGTAGCTCAGTGGTAAAGCCCTTGCCTAGCATACAGGAGACTCCGGGTTTGATCCCTGGCACCACACATGCGCACGTGCACACGAATGCAATCATGACAATAGGTTAATTGAAATAGATGAGTAAGAAATCACCAGTATGTTAGCGGTCTTTCAGAAAGTAGGAGATAAACCCTATAGAGATTCAGACTCCCATCCCACAAGTGAAGTTATTGGAGAATCCAGTAGGCTATGTCATGCTACAATTTCATCTCCAGCATTTCTCTCCTCTGGAGATGGCCCACATTCTCCCTTGAATGTGAATCTGCTTTCCTAAATAAATCTGTCCTCAGAGTATGGCGGTGCACTCCTGTAATCCCAGTACTTGGGAGGCTGAGACAGGAGGATCACAGGTTCAAGGCCAGCCTCCGCAAAATAGCAAATAGGGTTGGGGGCATAGCTTGGAGGTAGAAGACACTTGGGTTCAATCCCCAGTACCAAAACACAAAATTAAAAGTACAAACCATTATACGTTTACCTCTTATTCTTAAGAAGGAACAAGAAGCTTGTGTGAAGTCTGGTCTGTGAGGCATAGCCCTACTACATGGGATGTACAACCCAGTGGACACTAGGGTATTAGTTTCCTGTGCCGGGAAAGGCACCATGTGAAGGTTATGACAAGTTTCAGTAGGAGAATCAAAATGTAGACCCTTAAGATTTTGGAGGTCATTTGTAACAAAGAATTACACAGCTAGCCACAGGGACATTCCTCCTCCATGCCCATATAGATTTAGTTGTAGGATGTGTGAGAGGTTCCAGTGAGAGCCAAAGGTGCTCTTAACATTGGTTTTTAACTCTGTTAGGGAAAGTCACACTGGGAGCCTCAAATCGGCCACCATGGTACTATTTACACCAGAGAAATAAATCAGGGCATTCTTTTATTTAGAGAGGCAGTTATTAAACCTTTACCTTCACACTGCTGGACACTGTGAGCCACCTGCTTGTACAACTTACTTGTTTTTTTTTCCTAGTACATTTTATGTTCAGTTCTTTCTGTGCCACTTCATTTTATCTGTGTCATTGCTGGACCTGGCTGACCTTGTGACTTGGTGGGTCTGATAGAACCAAGGTCATGGTAGGCAGCTCTGGCCACATTGTCACTTGATGATCAGGCACTCAGTCTCCACCAGGCCAAATTAGCAAGAAGCAAGTGTTACTTGGAAGAGTGTCCATACCCAGAGATTGAAGGAAATGTGCAGGAGAAGATATAGCAATGGGAATTGGATTAGGAACCTGTTGGTTCTGTCATGCATCCTACTACCCAGAAATAGCTGCCCTGATACAATGATAAAGCATCTGTTTGAAGGTGTAGCCGAATTACCAGCTTGAGATGAAATGTCACAAGGAGAGATGCTATACTCTAGACTGCAACTCCAAGGATGAAGTTTATTCCCAATTTTTAAGGCCATTTCTTATAGCTGCATCCAACAGTTAAGACACTGTTCTAAAGGGGAGAATGTAGGACAGCTCTACATTCCATGATTACCTGTGTCCTGTGGGAGGAATGTGTGCACCCATTCCCTGTGGCTTCACCCCATGTGGATCCAAGAGCTTGGCAAAGGAGGCAATGCTTCTACCAGGATGCACACAGTAAGAGCCTCTTAAACTTTATGCTATGGCTGTTCTATGGTAAACTTGAATTCCTTGGGTCAGGAGAACAGGAATAAGAGTTTCCACTTTGGTAGGAGCAATTGACCCCAATTATCAGGAGGATATGGGGCTGCTGTTATACAGTGGAGGCAGGCTATCATATGTGAGAAAACCCAGTCTTCTGGATATTTTGGCATTTTGGGGCCATTTCTAAAAGATAAATGTACTGATCAGGCCTGAAAAAGGCTTGATGACCAGGGACTCAAGTTCTTCATGGTTGGGAATCTGGGTGTCCCTACCACATAAATCACCTGGACCATTGAAGGGCTAGCCAAGGATGTATGAAATCTAGAAAGAATAAAAGAAAGAGAATGGTGTTATTTGGAGATGTGAAGTCTGAGACCAGCTGCAGTGGCAAAGTTGAAATTTATTTAACCTTATTATAAAGCTTCCCCTGAAAGAGAGATCAACCAGAATCTTAAAAGAGCTTCTATAAATGAGATGAAAATATTGTATAAAATCAATATTTCCAATTGCTGTAAGAATTATTTAATACTATAGTGGATATTTTGGGTTGCCACTGAGATCCTTCAGACATGAGATAGGTATTTTCTTAGCTTCTTGCCAAAGTCTCACAGCTGAGTTCCTCCCCAGGAATTGCCCTGGGCCTAAGGAGCCATCTCATTTAGGATTATGCCCTCCCTGTGGGAACAGCCAACAACCCAGGACTGGTTGGAGGTACTAAGGTCCAGCTCTCTTGAGTCAGTTTTAAAAATCCTAAAGGTCCCAGGGGCGAGCTGAGGCCTTGGATGCAAAGGCCTTTCAGTCAGTCTCTGCTTTGTTCCATCTCTACTCCCCTTGTTTCATCTTTGGTATTTCTGAGAACATCAAGGTCCTAGAAAACTTCTATTAGATCTTTTAGAATAGGGCAACATAATGGCAGAATGATTACTATTTTACTCTGTTTTCTGCTGCTATAACAGAATACCTGAAACTGAGTAATTTATAAAGAACGAGATAGAATCTCAATGTAGTATTTATTTGTTTTTCCCTGATGGCCAAAATAATTCACCCCTTTAAATTGTACAATTGAGTAAATTTTAGTATGTTTACAAGGTTGTGCTACCAGTAACCACTCTAATTCCAAAGCACTTCCATTATCCCAAGAAAATACCATACCCATTAACAGTCACTGCCATCCCCCACTCCTCTGCCCTGGGAAACACCTTCTGTCACTTGTCAGCAAATGGAATCATACATCATATGATCTTTGTGTCTGAATTCCTTTACTTAGCATAATATTCTCAACTAAAGTCTGTATTCTTTTTTTCCTGTGGACATTGGAGTCTCTTGTTGGTTAACTTGCTTGGTGGTCAGGTAATGACTGGATTGGCCTAAGTAAACAAATGATTCTTTTTTTAAAATTGGGAATTGAACACAAGGACTTTCTACATTTGAGATACACCCCCAGCCCTATTTATTTTGAAACAGGATCTTGCTAAGTTGCTGAGGGTCTTGCTAAATTGTTGAGGCTAGCCTCAAAACTGTGATCCTCCTGTCTTAGCCTCAAAAGTATTGTGGTTATAGACTGCATGCCCCAATAATTCTTTTTTTTAAGAATCATATTATTTTATTTTATTTTTAGACTTTTATTGGTGTATTATAGTCTCACACCATAATGTGGTAGTGACATACATGCACACAGCACTTGGTGAGTTTTCCCCTGGCTCCCTCCCCATCCCCCCTTCCTCATACAAGTTATTGAGATTGGCATTGTTATTCTCACATATGTACATAATGTCAGTGGAAGTGTTTCCTTCATTCATTCTCCCTCTCCCCCCTCCCCAAAACCACTTCCCTCACTCTACTGGAGTTTCTTCTCCGTTATATCTCAATTACTCCCTAGCTTACCTATATGAGAGAAAACATATGACCCTTCACTTTCTGTGACTGGCTAATCTCACTTAACATTATGTTCTCTAGGTCCATCCTTTTACTGAAAATAACATTATTTTGTTCTTGATTGCTCAGTAAAATTCCATTGTGTGTATATCCCATAATTTTGTTATCCATTCATCTGTTGATGGACACCTGGGTTGGTTCCATAATTTGGCTATTATGAATTGTGCTGCTATAAACATGGGTATGCATATATTACTATAATATTCTGATTTCAGTCCCTTTGTAAAGATACTCAGGAGTGATATAGCTGGATCATATGGTGGATCCATTCCCAGTTTTCTGAGGAATCTCCAAACTGATCTCCATAGTGACTGCAGTAATTTGCAATTCAACCAAGTATAGAGGAGTTCCTATTTTCTCACATCCTTGCCAGCATTTACTGTTTGACTTCTTGATGATTGCCATTCTATTTGGGGTTAGTCAGTGTAGTTTTAACTTGCACCTCCCTGATAGGTAATGATGTTGAACCTTTTTTCATGTATGTATTGGCCATTTGTATTTCTTCTTTTGTGATGTGTCTATTTAGTTCAGTTGCCCATTTCTCGATTGAATTGTAAGGTTTTTTTAGTGTTCAATCTTTTAAGTAATTTGTGCATTCTAGATACTAGTCCTCTATAGAGGAATAGCTGGCAAAGATATTCTCTCATTCTTCAGGCTTGCTCTTTAGACTGTTGATGGTTTTCTTTAATGAGCAGAAACATTTTAGTTTAATGCCATCCCGTTTATTAATTCTTTTAATTTCCTGAGCTCTTGGGATCTTATTAAAGAAGTTTCTACCTGCGCCTATATGTTGGAGTGTTGGACCTATGCCCTCCTCTAGTCATTTCAAAGTCTCTGGTCTAATCTCCAGGCCTTTGATCCATCTCGAGTTGACACTTGTGCAGCGTGAGAGGTAGGGATTTAATTTCATTTTTCTACAAATGGATAACCAGTTTTTCCAACACCATTTGTTGAAAAGGATGTCTTTTCTCCAACATGTTTTTTGCACCTTTGTCAAAAATCAATTGCCTATAAGTGTGTTTGTTTCTGTACTTATATTCTGTTCCATTGGTCTATGTGTCTGTGCTTGTGCCAATACCATGCTGTTTTTATTACTATAGCTCTGTAGTATAATTTGAAGTCTGGAATTGTGATGTCTCCTGCATGGTTCTTCTTATTGCTGAGAATTGCTTTGTCTATGCTGGGTCTTTTATTTTTCAATATGAAATTTAGTACTGATTTTTTTTAGCTCTGAGAAGAATGACATTGGTATTTTGATAGGGATTACATTGACTCTGTAGATCACTTTTGGTAGAATGACCATTTTGGTAATATTTACGTGGCCTATCCAAGAGCATGAGAGATCTTTCCATATTCTAAGATCTTCTTCAATCTCTTTCTTTAGTATTTTATAGCTTTCACTGTAGAGGTCTTTGACCTCCTTGGTTAGATTTACTCCAAGATATTTTATTGGTTTTGAGGTTATTGTGAATGGAATTGTTTTCTGTATATCTTTTTCAGTGGATTCATCATTAGCATATAGAAAAGCTACTGATTTTTTTAGATTGAATTTGTATCATACAACTTTGCTGAATTTGTTGATCTGCTCTAGAAGTCTTTTGGTTGAGTTTTTTGGGTTTTCTAAGTATTGTACCATATCATTTGCCAATAGAGATGATTTCAGTTCTTCTTTTTCCTTTCATATCCTTCCCTTGCCTTATTGCTTTTACTTGAGTACTATATTAAAAAGTAGTGGTGATAATGGCCATCCTTGTCTTATTCCTGATTTTAAAGGCAATTTTCAGTTTTTCCCCATTCAATATGATGTTGGCTTTGGGTTTATTGTATATTGCCTTTATAATTTTGAGGTAAGTTCCTTCTATTCTGATTTTCTTCAGTTTTTTTTAATGACTTGGTGTTGAATTTTGTCAAATGCTTTTTAAACTTCGATTGAAAAGATCATGTGATTTTTGTCCTTAGTCCTATTTATGTGGTGAATAACATGTATTGATTTGCATATCTTGAACCAACCCTGCATCCCTGGAATGAAACCAACTTGGTCACGGTGTACAATTTTCTTGATATGGTTTTGAATGTATATCACTAGTATTCTGTTTAGAATTTTTGCATCTATGTTCATCAAGGATGTTGGCCTGTAATTTTCTTTGCTTGAGAGATATTTATTTGTTTTTGGTATTAAGGTGATACTAGCCTCATAGAAGGAGTTTGGAAGATTTCCATCTCTATTTCACAGAATAATTTGTGAAGTATTGGGTTTAGTTCTTCTATAAAAGTTTTGTAGAATTTAGCTGGGAATATAACTGGACCTGGACTTTTTTTGATTGAAGGCATTTTATTGTTGTTTCTATCTGTTTGCTAGCTATTCGTCAGTTTCTTTGTCCTCCTGATTCAATTCAGGTAGATTGTGTCTGGAAGTCTGTCAATTTCTTCTATGTTTTCCAATTTATTGGAGTATAAATTTTCAAAATAGTTTCTGATCCTCTGTATTTCCCTACTGTCTGTGGCAATATCTCCTTTTTTCATTTTTTATTTTAATAATTTGGGTCAATTATCTCTTTCTTTGTTTAGGTTGGCTAAGGGTTTATTAATCTTGTTTATATTTTCAAAGATCAGCTTTTCATTTTGTTGATATTTTGTATTTTTTTGTTCTCTATTTCATTGATTTCTGCTCTGATTTTTAATTGTTTCCTGCCTTCTACTAGCTTTGGGATTAGTCTGTTCCTATTTTTTGAGGGCCTTGAGGTATGCCATTAGGTTGTTTATTTGGTGACTTTCTGTTTTTCTTATGTAGACTGTGTTGTCAGTGTTGAATGAGCTGTCTTCCAAGAGTGAGACTCTATTTTCCATGTGGGCTAGTCTGCCAGAGGTGGTTTCTATAGAGGTCTTTTATTCATTTATCATCGCCTTCATTTCACTCATAGCCTCTTTTTGGTTCTTACGTAGGGCCTCGATTTCTCTATTCACATGTTATTTCATTACTTGTACACTTTCTCTGATTTCATTTCTAAGGCCTTTGATCATTTTTCTGAATTCTCCTTCTGGCATTTTCTGTAGCTCAGAATCAGTGATCTCCCTTGCTGTTGAGTTGTGGGAGTTTATTGTTTCCTCATTGGCTTTGGTTCTCATATTTTTAGAAATCTCAGGTTTCTCTTTTGTCTTGGCATCCTCTTCCTCTTTATGTGGGAGTCCAATGTCTACTTTTTATACCTTTACAGTAAGGCCTATGCTGGGGATATATATTTGCCTCACTGACTCTGTCTCATATAATCAGACTTTTGAGTTAGTCCTCCAGAACATCTTTAACACAATTTAGCTCTTAATGCAGGCAAGCAGGAGTCTCTGATTGGCTGCAGGCCTCCATGCTCTCTGGACCCTAATTGAGTAGAGCCAGAGACTACAATGTTCCATTTAGAGCCTGTGGCCTGCTGGCTGAGATTTAATCCCCCAAGGATACCATCACTCCTCTGCTAGTTGTGAACACATGAAATACTGTGGGGTGCTGGCCTCTGGCCTCTTTGGTCACTGGGTCTAAGCTCAGCAGGGCCATGGATTATGATGTTCCATGCTTGCACCAGGGATTGAATCCAGGGACATTCTACCTCTGAGCTACATCCTCAGCCCTATATTTTTATTTTGAAACAGGGTCTCACTAAGTTGCAGAGGGCCTCACTAAGTTGCTGAGGCTGGTCTCAAAACTGCAACCCTCCTGTCTCAGTCTCTCAAGTAATGGGATTACAAGTGTGCACCACTGCACCCAGCTTAAATTTATTTCTAAGGAGTTTTTTTCTGGTTATTGTGAAAAAGGTTTTCAAATTTCAATTTGTTAATGTTTTGTGTTAGTGTGCAGAATTATAATGGATTTTAAAATATCAACCTTATATCTTGCATACTTATTAAATTCATTTAATCAGTTTGAGTAATTTCCACATACTTGATCATATTTCTACATACTTGGTCATATTTCTAGTGAATAAAGACCATTTTAAATTTTTTATTGGTGCATTGTATTTACACATTGTAGTGAAATTCAAAGTGATACATTCAAATATATATACAACATCACTTGTTATGTTTTTCTTCCATCTCCTCCTTTCCTGTACATGCTTATAAGATTGAAAGTGACACATTCATATATACACATAACATTATTTTGTCTATTTCCTTCCTCAAGCCTCCTTTTCCCCTTCTCCTCCTCTCTCCAAGCTCCCTTTCAGTACTCTACAGGCCTCCCTCCTCATTTTCACAAGGTCCTTTTCTTTCCTATTTTCCTTCTAGCTTCCACACAAGAGAGAAAACAGGTGGCCTTTGATTTTCTGAGCCTTCCTTATCTTAGCATGATTAGTTTCATTTGTCCATTTTCCTACAAATGACATAATTTTTTCTTTAAGAATGAGTAAAGCTCCATTGTGTGTAAATACCACATTATCTTCATCTATTAATCTGTTGACAGACACCTAGGCTGGTTCCATAACTTGGCTACTGTGAATTGTGCTGCTATAAACATGGGCATGCATTTATCACTATAGTATTCTAACTTTAATTCTTTTGGAAAGATACCAATGAGTGGTATAGCTGGGTCATATGGTGGTTCCATTCCTAGTCTGAATAAGGACAATTTTAATAATTCTTTTCTTTATTATTTCTTACCTATTACACTAACTATAGCTCTAATTATGTAGAATATATATTGTGAGAGCAAATTTGAACTTGGAAGGAAGAATCTTGCCAATTTTGCTCACTTGTAGAGCAGAAACATTCTGTATTTGTCCACATAGTATATTAGCAATAAAATTTTTGTAGATATTACTCATTAAATTGAAGTTATTTTTATTCTTAGATTCTGAGAGTTTTTATCATGATATATATACTACCCATACATATTTATTTCATAATATTAAAAAATTATGTATTGAAGTATTGAAGATATTGAAGGACAGAACAAACATGATTCTGGAAAGCTTTAAAATACGTTTTCTGTATTTTTACCCAAACTCTTTAAAATTTCAAATGATATAGATGAAATGAAAAGTGAAAGTTTCCCATAATTTGAGTGTACTTAGAATATGAATTGAATATGTGAGATGTCTGCTGGACACATTATATTGATTTTTCATTTTGACAGTGTCATTCAGACATCACTAAAAAATAATTACATCAAATAGCCGTCAGTATAGCTGAACTAGAATGTCCTTCCTATCCTCAGGAGGTATTCCTTTCTGGTTAGTTCACAATACATTTTAGTATGTGAAGGGCTCTAAAAACTTTAACTACTTTTAATTTAGAGCTTCCCCAAATCTAATTTTTTTTTTGGTACTGAGGATTGGACCCTGGGTAATTCTACTTCTAAGCTACACCCCCAGCCCTATTTCATTTATTTTGAAACAGGGTCTCACTATGTTGTTGAGGGTCTTACTACATTGCTGAGGCTGGCCTCAAACCTGTGATTCTCCTGTCTCAGCCTCCCAAGTACTGGATTACAGGCCTGTGTCACCATGCCTGGCCTGAATCTATTTTTGTTTAGCCTAATATATTCCCAAGTGATTTGCTGTCCAAAGGTTTTTTTTTCTTCTTGTATTATTCTATGAAATAGTCTTTGATAAGTACAGACTTTTGATTTGCATATGTACTCTGTTAACATTATTAGAAAATGGAATAAATTGAAACTTACCATCTAGGATAGTCATAATGTAAAATGAATTGCAAATGGAATAGTTCTTATGAGGGTTGGGAGAGAAAATCTGTTCCCTGTCTCTACCAGCTTCTGGTGTTTGCTGGCAACTGCTGTCATTTCTTGTCTTGTAGAAACATCGCCCCAATTTCTGCCTACTTCTTCACCCGGCATTCTCCTTGTCTCCACGGGTTTGTGTACAAATTTCCCTTTTTTATAAGAACACAAATCATACTGGAGTAGGACCCACTCTAATAGCCTCATTTCAATTTAACTAATTATATCTGCAATTGTACTATGTTCAAATAAATTACATTCAGAGGTACAGGAAATTAGGACCTTAATATGTAAATTTTGCAAGGACAAAACTCAACTCAAAATTACTCTTCTATAGGAAGAAATGACCATCATAGAAATTCTTCTAAGTTAGTCTTCTACATATGGACTCACATTCAGAAAAATGATGAATAGAAAGTAGAGATAAGAAGGTTGGATACTACTGCTTTCATTGACATTATGTACATGAGTGAGAATACCAGTGCCAATCTCCATATCCTGTATGGGGAAGGGGGAGAGTGGGGAGGGAGCCAGGAGAAAGCTCACCAAGTGCTGTGTGCATGTATGTCCCTATCACTATGAACTACATGATGGTGTGAGACTATAATGCACCAATAAAAGTATTAAAAACAAGAAGGTTTGATAATGCTGGAGGTAGGCACCCTGTTTATTTAAAGATGGAAAGGACAGTGCATATTGGGGATAGAAAGAGCAGGGGAATTATAAAAATGGTGGGGAAGAAATAGATTTTCCCAGAAATAAACATATATTGAAAACTTTAGGCAGTTACTTGATCTTCTTATTATAGTGCAGTTACATATCAAAAAAGAATTTATCAACATTATATTCTGATATGCTATATTATTGGATGTTAGTGTTTGTATTTCAAAATATGACTATTTTTAAATTTTATTTTTCCAAAGTCAGTAGCCATTCTATCTGTAAATTATTTAGCTGCAGCATTTTAGGATTTGTTCAATCTGGAATAACCTCAAAAAGCATATGGAGCGTGTCTGTTGAGTAATGTAGAACACCTGGCACAGAATCTGTTGAAGGCTGTGTTAATGCATATACTATGCAGAGCTTCTAAGTAAAACCTTTGTTACCTGCTAAATGGGAAGCATCTGTTATCTTATGAAAGTAACTCTCAATTAGGCAACTATAAGGCAATCTCTATGGCAAAAAGACGGTAGAATTATGATTGAATTCTTGAGAGCAAGGCTCTCATTTGTTTTTACTTTCCTAAATTCTGTCAAGGAGAACTGTAAATGGTGAGTATTCAGTAAATGTTTATGAAATATTTTGATTGAATGAATCAAAGTAAATAATGTTAAATAAATATGGTTCTCATTTCTAGCAATTTTTATTATCAATTTTCTCATATAGACTTGCTTTTTCTATCAGATTATTCTGGGATCAAATCCCAACTCTGTCTCTTATTATCTGTGATATTAGTAAGTTACTAAAGTATTTTGAGCCTCATTTTCCTTCTCTGTCAAAGGGGGATGGCAATCCCTATATCAGAATGCAAGAGTGAGAAAATTGCTACTACTCTAATACTAGCCTAACATTATTATTATTATTTTTATTTTTATTTTTTTTGTGGTACCGGGGATTGAACACAGGGGCGTTCTACCTCCGTGCTATGCCCCCGGCCCTATTTTTTATACTTTATTTTGAAACCAGGTCTCACAAAGTTGCAGAGGGCCTCACTAAGGAGAGAGAGAGAGAGAGAGAGAGAGAGAGCTGAGGCTGGCTGCGAACCCGGATCCTCCGGTCTCCGCCTCCCAAAGTACTGGGATTACAAGCGTGTGCCACCACTCCCGGCTCCTAACATTATTATTATTATATTTTACCTGAAGGAAAACTACAGCTTCAAAAATTTATCTACATAAATGAATCATGCCCTCCTTTCATCCATTCTCTACCCAGAATTTCTGGGTAGAGAATTTCTCTGAAATGGCAATCCAATCATATACCTGTAACTTAAAACCTTCCAGTATTGCTTTAAGTCACTAAAACTGAGGCCTGGACTCCTTAGATCTAGATAAAATCCATCACAATCTGAATCTCTTCTTCTGTCTCTCTATGAATATCCATACCCCAATCTTACTAAACAACTCACTTTTCGGTGTAAGGTATATTTCATTATTATTATTTTTTTAACCAATGCGTGTACCATGACATATCATGTGCCTATAAGACTCCTATTCCATGCCCCCTTACATACTTTTTCCTTTTCTTCTTGACACACTTGGTTTTTTTGAGTTTTATTTCAAGTTGAATTTTCTAATTGAAAATGCCTTTGGGGGGAATGTGTGAGTTGCTCACAACTGGGCTGTGTGTCCCTCCCTCCAATAGGCTCTGTGGCACCCTGGGCTTCAGTGGATTCCAGTACTGATCTTATGGTATTCATCCTGTCTCCTTCTACATCTATCTACCTCACAATACACTGTTGCATGCTTATGTCCCTGATAGTCCCTGGTACCTGGTATGTGAGGAATAGTTATTTATTGAATAATGAATGAAAATATGATGCTTTTTAATAAATGAAGGCACTGTTAATGGTGTATAGTAGGCATGAAGGAGAATTGAAAGTTCATTCAAATTTTAGGTTCGCAAACTATGAAAAGCATTTTTATAATAATCATTGCAGAGGGAAATATAGAGACACTGCTTTTTCAAATACGGTATGTTATCCTGAGCTTTAGGTCGCACATGAGATATAGGAATCTAGTTAAAGGTAAGAAAAGAATATAAAAAAACAGGTGAGGAGGTGAGCATATTTTAACTTCCATCAAATTAATCAGATTATTATAAGTTTAATGTGTAAATTATATTTTCTTGCACTAGGTAACCTTATTTTCAGCTATATAAAATATTTCACAAAATTTGATATGTGTGCCAATATTAAAATTGAGTTTCAGATGAGTAGATGTAGGGTCTTATAGTAAGTTTGATAGCAAGAAACTTGCAATACTATATCTGGAAGGGCAGCAAACCACAACAGGGAAAACTGTCAATTCTGAACTAGGCACATAGTCCTATTTAATATGGTTCAACACATTTTTAGTTTGATAGTAAAAGTCTTTTATTTATTTTTGCACTTACTTTGTGTGTTTAGATTCACTAACACTGAAGAAGGAATGATACTTCAGTATCTGAATAAATTATATTCCTCTAGATTGACAAATTTTACCTATTTCTTTTAGTCATATATAATTCCCTTCTAATAAAGAGTCTCATGTTTTTGAAGCATTTTTCTTTCCCAAAGATGGGACTACTAATTTTCAGTTTCTCAGCATCTAAGAATTTCCTTTTCTTTCTTTTTTTTTTTTTTTGGTCTATGGAGATTGTATAATCCAAGATGCTAAATTTTCTAAAATGTTATGTTTATCACCAGAAAAATCATTCTAGCTCTTTGTTTAAAGGTATCATATCTCAAACAATACCAATTCTTAGCTCTATTTCAGAGAAGTGAATGCAAGACTGAATGCAGTCTTGGCTGTTCTGTAGAATCGCTGGGGAGTGCTGTGGTTTGAATAGGGCTTGTCCCCTCTTACATTTATTTTGACATTTAATCTCCACTGTGAGGTGTTGAGAGGGTGGAAATTTAACACTTCAGATGTGTAGAGGTGGGGCTTTTGGGAGCTGATGATGATTAGCTAAGGTCATCAGCTTCCATGATTGAGTATTAGTGGCTCTATAGAGACCAGAGAATAAACACACACACATACACACACACACACACACACACACACACACACACACACACTCTGTCTCTTGCAAAGTGATGCACTGTACTACCTCAGCACTCTGCCAGCAAGAAGATCATTGCCACATATGGTTCCCTGACCTTGGACCTCCAGAGCTGTAAACCCAAGTAAGTCTGTTTTCTATAGAACTTAGCCAGTCTGTATTATTAGCAACAGAAAATGGACTAAGAAAGTTTCTGCATATTTGGGCCATATACCAGATCAATTAAATTGTAATCTCATGTGCTGGGACTGAAGCATGGGTATTTCCTTTAAGCTCCCTAAATGATTATAAAGTATAGCCAAGAATATGCACCAGTGCCTTAGGGTCTGCATCTAGTTTAAAATCAAAATCACTTGTTCAAGTTTGCATCCAAAACCTCACTAGTGCCCAGAAGATTCAGATACTACTGAATTTTCTCATCTTTTTTTCCCTTTTAAAAAAAGCAATTATTTTTTTCCTTCTGACTTCCAAAAGAGAGACAGCAATGTAGAAAAGTGCAAGGGGGAGTAAATTAAAAGACACCTGTGATTTTACTTCCTAGAGAAAGGAAGGCATGGGGACCACTACTAAAATTGTATATATTCATACAGATAATTTAAAATATCTCAGTAAGCAAAAGTATTTAATATTATTGTATGAGTACAATTCTTCTTTAATTGCTGTTTTAGGATTATATCAACCTGGAGGAGTCATCAAATGATTATCTGGCTACAATTTCTACCTTTATTAAAGAAAGATTGTTTAAAAAAATCCAGAATATATACTAAGGAACAGACAGGTAAATGACTTTGTCAAGACACAGCTGGTGGACTATGTGGGACCTGACTGCCCATCTCCTCCTTGCTACAGCTCTTATCATGGTACCTGGTCTTTTGAATCACTACAGACTTTTTCATCCTTATGAAATTACCTTGAATTCATGCTAACCTATTATTATATACTGATACAATTATTTTTAAG
>PVJS01009107.1:0-51214 GCA_004027185.1 Glis glis
AAACTAGTTTTATTTTAAAATTAAGTGCATAGCACTCATCTAATTCCATTGGTGTAGACTTTAGCACCATACTCACTATTTGCAATTAATATCGTAACAGATACATTTTGGTTTGCAGTCTGTACTTGAGTAGTGTTTATTTAGTGGACTTTGGTAAAGCCCTTTATACATATCATTAATCTCTTCACAGTACACACTTGATGGTCTGTAATCTCAAACAAAAACAAAAACAAAAAACTTTAAAGACTAATCAATAAATTAAAACAAAACCCACACAACCCTCCCACCCCCAAAAGCAAACAGCTGTGAATTGTATTTATATTGAAACCTAATGTTTTAAAAATAGTTCTGGTTCTTCAACCACCCACCCAACCCCGGGTATGCAGCAATAGTAATCAATTATTTTATTCTATCCCCCAAAGATTAATCCAGTGTTCTTTAACTTTTTTAAATATAAATTGGGAACGTGTTAATAAACTTTTAAAAAGGCATATTCTTCTATAACAAGAATGACATATAAACCAATCAATAAAAGCATTTGACAAGACATTAAATGACCACAGGCACTGGTTGTTGTTTCAAGTCAGGATCTCTATCCCAATATCTTACATTCATAGCATTACTGAGGTAGTTAAAATACTGAAAATTGGACTCCAGGTTGCTGGGTTCTATTTGTGAATGTGAAAGATATGTTATCTTTTGAATTTACTTTCCCCCAAATAATTCAAGTTTTCTTAAGGTAAGAACTACTAAAATCCAATTAGCAGTCTTTTTAGAGGAAAAGTGATACTTTTAGAAAGGAATTTACATGCTTGAAAACTGCAATCAGCAAGTGTTCTTACCTGAGTGTTTTTCTATTTACCAGCTAATAAATGTACATTATGTCCTATGTACTCTAAATATAAAAGTCATTTTCCTTTTAAGGAAGGGACATTTCTCTAAGAATTCATGCTGGCAGAAGCCACCCACCCACATTCACCACTGGAGCCACTGGATCAGTCCGTTGCTGTGTTGAGCCCCTTCCCTTCCTAACAAAGGCCACTGGCTTGATTACTGAGACGCCTGCTGCATACCCACATCTTTATAGTAAGTTTGTCTTCAATGCATATTGTGGCAGTCACATATCTGCCACTGCAGATGCCCTTCTATTCAAGTGCTATCTTTAAAAAAAACACAAATAGACACACCTTATTAAATTTTTAAACCAGAAAGCTTCCCCCCACCAAATCTCTCTTCTCCCACAGATAACAGCACAATGTATACAGTTTACCAGTTACTTCATTTTTTTCTTTTTACTTTTTTATTCCCCCAAAACATTTTCTCCCAAGTTGCCCTTACTATAATGACTATTATTATGTTTTTACTCATTACCAGCACAGTGACATGTCCCAGGGCGGTTGTGGGGCCAGCTTAATGAAAGTGGTCACTGAAACTTAGTAATCAGTATCCACACCTGCTTAGACTGCTAACTAGATTCCAAGGTTCTTTATAAAACCTGTCTTCCATATGACAAAGTGCTGAGCTAGCACAACCTGAGTATTACCCTGGCCACCCTCCACTCCAAAATAAACCTATGGGACTTTATTCTAGTACTGATATTTTAGTTATACCTTCTCTTGAGAAAAAGTTTTTAAGAGTAATATCAAATCTGAGTATAAATCATTGATTGCACTGAGAAATGCAAAACCTGTATACATATTATGAATCATAGGAACCACCACTTCCTTCAGTTCTGTGCTACAATATTATGTTCTCATTTGCAAACACATTCTAGCAGGAGTATTTTGACCTATGTTATAAAGGTAGTTCACACTACAACATTCCCAAAGTATGTTGCATTACAGTTACGTGTTTCCAAGTAGTACAAATTCCCTGAGTTAGATGTGTTTTGAGGCTGATCACTTTGGGGAAAAAACAGCAACAACAAGAACACAAAACAAAAATTATGACCATGATTTCAAGATAGATCTACTCCACTCCTAAATTTAGTACAAAAATTTAGATACCTATATTATTTATGATAGGAAGTTATATAGAATCATCTGAAAGAAATGTTTTTTACTGCACAGATTGGTATAGCACATCAATTCACGTTTAACCTTAGTCAGAAATTAAATTGTAGGTAAAAAAAGAAAACTCAGAACTACAGAATAAAAAAGGATCTCTTCAAAAATTAATACTGAAACTTTCCTTCATAAAGACAGTTTGGCAAGTCCACAGATAAAACAACAGTCTTTGACATATAAGCCAACATAAGGCCCAGAGCCTACCACAGATAAATCTCAAAATGGCAAACTGGAGTCTGTCCTAATTTTTTGTTGTATCGAATATTTCTGAAATATGTGGACCACCAGGAAGGCTTGAACACTTGTGTCATACAGGGATTGGTTGTAACAGGATTTGACACATACACTGTTTAAGTGTTTGCTTAGTCCTCCTAGATATTCATGGTGCCTTGAGATACTCAGTCTTCCTCGTGCTGGTACCTGAAGACTTCTGATGTCATTTGCATCCCTTTCCTTCTGAAAAGAAGCTTACAAAAAGATTGCCCCAGAGCTTCAAGTCACAAGAGAGTCTGGGGGTCAGTTATTGCCTTTGCACATAATCACCTTTCAAAGCATGGGGTAATACAAGGGTAATGTTCATTTATCTGGTAACTCCGGTTATAAGACACACTCAGACAGGGCTTAACTTCTACTGGTATTGCCAGAGACATCCCAACACCGGTCTGCACATGCCCAAGGCCCTGAACACTAGTTTGGAAGCCAGCAGGACATGTCTGTAGTGTGTAAGATGAGGTGTGTGTGGTAGATACAATCTGCTGACAGCTTGGTTGTTCCGATACAGGATGGCGATACTGCAGGGAGGTCTGCTGGGTCTGAGGGAGATACTGAGGCTGCTGAAAATGAACTGGCCGTGAGGGCTGGGAGGCTGTCTGGAACACACCTAGTTGTGCTGACTGAGGGCCTGCCTGTCCTCTCTGTTTGTTTGCTTCTTTCACATCATTATCATGAGCACTGAAACATGGAGAGAAAGGAAACAATAACATTACTTGAGAAGAATCTGTAAGAAATTCCCACCCTACCTCAAGAGCCGACTCCATAAACTGCCACCACTATGTAGCAATCACTGCACTGTAATTCCAACAACAGCAAGACTGCTCTTATACCCTTCTAAAGCTACTCTCAGCTTGGAAGGTGTGTCCAAAATAAGCATTCATACCGAGTGGCTGCCACTCGGTAACATTCTGGTGACCCCTGAAATTCAATGTGGAAATGGTAACAGGGCAAGATTTGTATGGATTGATCTAAGAGTTATGGGCCTATAGACATATAAAAACAGCTACTTTCCCTATCATTGTAGCTGGACTCATACTAGCAATGTTAACTTCTAACTTAGTAATGGTAACTTCTAACTTAGCCAGGGGGAGCTCCCCTTACAAAGAGTACTGCTCATACAGTGGCTTTCTTATGGCAGAAGCAGCAGACAGAGCAAGTACCATAAGAGCTCTGTGCTTTTGAGAAGTTGTTTTTAGGGCATCTTATACATCAAGAAAAATGTTAATGAGAAATTACAAGCTGGGCGCGGTGGCGCACGCTTGTAATCCCAGTACTTGGGAGGCTGAGACAGGAAGATCACAGGTTCATGGCCAGCCTCAGCTACTTAGTGAGGCCCCCTGCAACTTAGTGAGACCCTGTTTCAAAATAAAGAATAAAAAATAGGGCTGGGGTTGTAGCTTGGAGGTAGAATGCCCCTGGGTTCAATCCTCAGTACCGCAAAAAAAAAAAAAAAAAAAAAAGAAATTACAAACACAAGAACAAAGGCTTACATCAACAGCCGTTCAATACACTGCACTAAGAAATCCCAGGAGTAAGCAGTTAGACGATGTAGTCTTGTAGGCCACGTTGGAGAAAGACGAAGTATAATCCTTGAAGAAGCCACACATGCAGCAGCTACTAAAGAAGGTGCATAATTTAGAAAGGCATAATCTGTGGAGACACCAAAAGTGAACTTAGCGACAGAAAACGCAAGTCACAAGCACACAAGTCACTTACTGGCATTCACAACAACTCACCCTGCAGAGATACTTCCAGGAAATAATCTGCATATTTGGCCATGTAGAGTTTAGTTTTTTCCAAGCATATCATTGGCCAGCCATCGTGAAGATCTGTTTCATGGACTGCTTCTGAGAGATAATACTCGATGAAGTGGGCAGCTGTTGGAAGGCAGAGGTTCCACTGGAAGGTTTCTAACAATAATAGTTCCATATGTAGCAAATTTTGTTTTGTTAACACTAGATTCATATTAGTCATACAACCCAGGCTGTTGAGTTGCTCCAGTTTAGGCACACTATCTTCTTTTTCTTCAAATTTACCTTATTAGAAAGGGGGGGAGGGTGGAGAAAATGTTAGGTTAAGTGATCATTACATGTCTAGTCAGTTAAATGGAATTTGTTGTCTTGCTACCAGGATTTGGATTCAAAGACATTTTTCCAATACCTTACCCAGATATGATTGTGCCAGAACTCTGGTTCTTGTTTGCAAATACTTCCTTTCCCTATATGACCTTCCTCCATCTTTCCCTAACCTCTGAAAAAATATGCTTGGGGCATGTGTACACTTTGATCTGTGTCCTACTTTGTATAAAGGAAATAGTCATGTGCTCCAATGGGGGGAAAAACAGTTCTCAAATCTCACCGGCTGATTCTTTTCAGAAAGTTTCCCTTTTGTGGACAGGTAGTGGTTGGTAAAAGAAAATTATTTTATTTTGGAGTAGAAGATAATGTAAAGAATTTATTATTAGAACTTGTACCTGAAATAAAAAGTTAAGCTTCTGCCAGGTATGGTGGCACCCGCCTGTAATCCCAGTACTTAAGAGGCCAAGACAGGAAGATTGCAGGTTCAAGGATAGCCTCAGCAACATAGTGAGACTCTCAGCTACTTAGTGAGACAATGTTTCAAAACAAAAAATAAAATGGGGCTGGGGGTGTAGCTTGAAGGTAGAATGCACCTGGGTTCAATCCCTAATAACTAACACACACACATACACACAGTTTCAAGTGTTTCTTCTTGGCATATTTTTCAGCATAATCTCAATTCCAAAGAGAGATAAAAGAGATGGGGTGGAGAGAATGTCTAACACAAACATTATCATTCCACAAAATAACTTTATCCTTCCTCTTCTGTATTCAAAACAAAAACGAGTTAAGTCTATTTTTAAAAGAGGGGGAGGGGAGATACCTTCTACTTTTTAAATCCCCTTACTCAAAGCAGATTAGGAATAAAGACAATCTGACAGGCGGATTTCATTATTTGAAGGCATTAGCGTTTGAGCAAATAGTCATCTGTAAGGTTTAAACTATGCACAGCTGAAGAATAAGAGCCCCTCTCCAGCCCAGGAAAATGTTTCTACACAGTAGACTTTAATTTCCAAAGAAGCATTTTACTATATAAAACATGCATTTTAGGTATTTCTAGAACTTATAGCTAGAGAAAATTCATAAACTATCAGGTACTATTAAGACTTTCCAGGCTGGGTATGTTAAGTCAGTGGTAGAGCACTTGAATAGCATATGCTAGGCTCTGGGTCAATCCTACATACCGTAAAACAAACAAACAAAACCAAAAACAGAGATTTTCCAGACACAGCAATAGAACCAAAGGGTCTTTGTTCCATGGTAGTCCATGGAAGAACAGAAGTTTTATTTTTTTATGGTACTGGGTATTGAACCCAGGGGCCTTCTACCTCTGAGCTACAAACTCCCTCCCCCCCTTTTTTTGCGGTACCGGGGATTGAACCCAAGGGTGTTCTACCTCCAAGCTACACCCCTGGCCCTATTTTTTTATCCTTTATTTTGAAACAGGGTCTCACTAAGTTGCGGAGGGCCTCACTAAGTAGCTGAGGCTGGCCGCGAACCCGGATCCTCCGGTCTCCGCCTCCCAAGTACTGGGATTACAAGCATGCGCCACCATGCCCAGCTAGAACAGAAGTTTTAACTAAAGCCTTCTACCTCCCAGTATTGTGTTCTATTTTACACTGATGTTTTAAAAAATATTTTTGTATCTCATTAATTTGGTAACAATTTCAATATACTTGGTTTCCTTGGAAATCTTACAATTTTATTTTATGCATTTAAAAACTTTTTTGGAGAAGAGCCAGAAAGACTGCCAAAGCAGGAGAAAGCAGAAGTTTCCTTCCTAAAAGCGTGGGTTTGCACCACATATTAAAGCCGCTACAATAAGGCCAGAGTCACTCCATACAGATGTTCAGTGTATAGGCAACTGTGCCGCTGCCTGTCTTGGTCTTTACTTAGAGAGGAACTGGGGTAGAATGTTGTCTCTAATGCCAGGAGATTCTAAGCTCTTGTCTTGAGAAAAACCCAAGCCCAAAGGAGGAGAGATGGTGGCTCTTCCCACTTCTGTGAGACTTTGAAATTCTTTAGGTTTAAACTGGTCTATAATTAAATAAAGCTGAAGACAGGAGCTGACCCAAAACTTACATAATCCAGACTTTAGGAATCAAGATAGTTTTCCAGATTCAAATCACATAAAGATGAATTTCACAAGTTTTGCTAATAACATGTACTTAGTCAAGTTGAAAACACCTTAGTGTTTTTACCACATAGTTATCCAGCATCCACTTAATAAAGAGATAGGGAAAATACTTTTCAGTATAATGAAGTGAAATTCTTCAGGAGAATGACCTAGGAATTTGGTTCAGGCCCTCTGGATGAATCATTAAGGCTTTCAAAGCACTCTGCCATTTGTGTAGCAGCAGCAATACTAGCAGTATACTTCAAAGGAATATTGTAAAAATTAATGAGTTTATTTATATCATGCTTGAAGTTCCTTTGAAGAAATTAATACACCATAATTCACAATAATTCAAGGATCAAGGACATTTCATATTATCTCTTTGAAACGTACATCAAAAATAAAATTGTATATGATCAATTTCACAGCTCAAGAAACCAACATAGTAAGGTTGGCCAATTCATTTAGGTCAAATAAGTTACCATAGTTGGGATTCTAATTCAAGTTTAAGGTTTTTGGAACTTTTTAATGATTTACAGTGAGTGATATAAATACTCAGTTACCTGGATATTAAAGAATTTTAAAAATTGTGATAACGTCAATGAGTAGCTGCTTTCATATCTATAGTTTTTGTTAGGCTGACTGTAATGTGTATGTACTTTAAATCTACTTATCCATAAAGTTACAGATCACAAAGATCAGTTTCTTCAATCGAAAGGAAATACCAGAAGCCATGTGATTATATTGATAAAGGCCCCAAACAGGAAATAAGGGCACAGGAAATTCATATCAGCTTCCCAGAAAATAAAGAACTGGAGGCCACAGAAACAAAACACCAGGTTGTCTTTCCTTTAGAGGAAATGTTCAGATCAGCCATGGAAACCAACACATTTTCAAAGCCAGCAATGAATGGTAGGAATGTGATAGGGAAGATCTGTGCACTGAGTGGGGCATAGATCTGAGGTCATTGTGAGCTCTGCCAACTCACATTCTAATCTTTTATTACTAAGTGGAGAAGTCATCCTTATATACTAAGAATTCTCACAAATTTCTAAGACCATCAATCTAATAGAAAAATGGGTAAAAAACAGTAAAAGGTAGTTCATAGAAAAAAATTATAAGCTCATTAAAGCAACTTTGCAAAGCCCATCAAACACAGTTTTTCACCTACCAGGAAATAAGAGTAAAAAACTTTGCTAACCCAGTACTGGTGAGCAAGCATTTGTTACAAACTGTTACTACTAAAAGCCTATTTCACTTTTGGCTTCATCTTGACTCCAAGATCATTTCTTAGTTACATAAGACCTTGAGCAAATTATTCGAAGCCTCATCTCTAAGTTTGGTTCCAAACACTCCATAAGCTTAATGCTGGCCAGAGAAGCCAAGTGAAGCCTTACATATGAAAAGAATCGGAATATGAGAATTTCTCTGGACAAATCAGGGTCCATTCTAGAACAAGCTAAGACAGAATGATGCAGGTTTGAGGACAGTGAAACTCTCAACAACCAAGTGAGACCCTGTTTCAAAACAAAAAATAAAAAGGTCTGGCAATGTAGCTTGGAAGAAAAATGCCCCTGGGTTCAATCCCCAGTGCCACAAAAATAAATAAATAAGTAAATAAACAAATAAATAAATAAATAAATAAGGAAGAACATTTAGGGATAGGGAGCCACAGTACAGATTAGAGAACAGCTTATAGGGAATCAATTATTACAATGCCAAACCTTTTATCTTTTAATTTCCTATGTGCTTTTAAACATGTTACACACCACTTGATCCTCACAACTTTGTAAGGCAAAAGTCCTTATTTCCACTTTATAGAGAAATAACCTGAGATTCAAGGGTTGTTGAAATTCATATAGTTGGTGTTTAAAACCCAGAAAACCTGTCACTATGGTCCCTGCTCTAAAACACTACACACCACTGTTGAGAGAGAATGCATAGGCCCTTTTTCCTATCTCTAACAGTGTAGACATCAGGCAGTTGGGTAAGTATCAACTCCTGTGACTTACAAGCTGTGATTGTCTTTGGCCAAACTACCCTCCGGCCTGCAACCTATTCCATAATTGGAATGCACCTGTCACCTGGTCCTATCAACTATAAGCTGTTCTTTACTTTCCTACTATAGGACGCCCATCCCAAAGCAGGGAGTGGTTGTAGGAGGCTCAGAACACAGAGTTCAGTTCTTCTGTGAGGAGAGTAGCAGTATTGGTATAAGATTTACGATTTGGAGAGCTGACATTGGTATATAAATGTAAGAATATAGAGTGAGAGTATAAGAAACACTAAGAATAAGTTCCACAAATTTAAAACAGATATCAGACACTCAAAACAGGCTATCAGTTTATAAGCATCCTATGCTTCTATGCTATAAAGTTATAGATTGGGGAGAGGAGATTGTGGGCATCTTATGGCCAGGCTCTTAAGATTCCTGACCCTAGTGTAGGGCTGACTGCTCTTAACTATTTTGATCACTGCTTACATGGAGGGTCTAAGACACACTGACAAGTGGAAAAGGAAGAATGTAAAAGCAGTACTTCTTCCTTAGGAAAAAAAGGGGGTCAAGGATGTCAGTAAAACTAAGAGAGGAGGTATTCAACACTTTGAGTAATAAGTGATAAACAATTCATACCTGGACAACAGCAAATATGGATGCTAAAGCCTAGTTAACTAACAGAAATATATAATTTAAAGATAAGAACAATTGAAAACTCAATTCCAACCAACCTAAGATAGTGTAAAAATAGAGTAGTCTTTCCCCAAATTGCAAAAATAGTAGGAATTTAGTACTAATACCAAGCACTGTATGGTGGCCAAAATCCTTAAAACTACAACCTCAGTGAACTTTAGTAGCGACATATAATTTTTTAGCTTAGTAGTCCCTAACTCATTTAATAAGTTATTAGTGTAAATAAACTTTAGTCACAAATTTAAGTCAGACTATGAACTAACTATATGCATTGTTCATTATTTCATAGTCCGCCAAGGTGAGCCTCCCACTTGATCCACACCACACTTGAAGACAGAGCAGGTGGGACTTGGTAGTGGTAAAATGACAGTAATTGCCATAGCAGGCAAAAAAACAAATTACTTTTCACTAATGATATCGAGTTTTTAAAATAATCTAACTGTATATCTCATTTCCAGTATCTCTCTACTATGAACTGTTCCTATAATAAACAACATTCTGCAGGATACTAAAAAGCCATTTATTTGTGGATTCTCACAAATAGGATCTATCAAGTATGGGTTTTTCCAATCTTATATAAACTATTAAACCCCAAAGGGCTTCAAAGCCACTGATGAAACGTACAGTATTGTACACATGATTACTTACGAGCATGAAACCTTCATTAGAAGTTAAAGGTTAATTACAAATGTATAAGTATTACCTTTCTGCTTCTGGGTGGGGAAGGGAGACGGGAGATTATCTGGATCTTAGAGAACAGTAGATTAAAGGGGAACTGTAGGTATTTGTAATAGATAGTATTCTGCTAAGAATTTGGCTCAAGGTATGTGAGGATAGGTTGGATGAGGAGACTAGAAAGGTGAATGGGTCCAGATGAAGGTTCTATTTTTTTTTTTTTTTTTTTTTGGTGGTACCGGGGATTGAACGCAGGGGTGTTCTACCTCAGAGCTACACCCCTGGCCCTATTTTTATACTTTATTTTGAAACCGGGTCTCACGAAGTTGTGGAGGGCCTCACAAGGTAGAGAGAGAGAGAGAGCGAGAGAGAGAGAGAGAGACAGAGAGAGCGAGAGAGCTGAGGCTGGCCGCGAACCCGGATCCTCCGGTCTCTGCCTCCCAAAGTACTGGGATTACAAGTGTGCGCCACCACGCCCGGCTCAGATGAAGGTTCTAAATGCTACACTGAGCAGTTTCTGTTAACTGACAGGCAGTGGGAAGTCACCACTGTAGCTCTATTTTATTTACATTCGGCCTGGTTCTATAAGGGATCTGAAACAACCTACAAAAAGATATTCAAAGGGACAAAATAAGTAGTAGTTATCAGATCATAGGAAGAATAAGGGTAGGAAAATAAAATCTGAGAAGAGATGAGCACCAGAAATAATACCACATAGGACTGCACTCATCTGGTTTTAGGTTTATTAGCAGCCACAGCACAAAGGTGTTTTAGAAAGAACTCTGGTGGTAGGGGCACACGGGGAATGTTTCTTTGACCATAGCCATACTGGGTCCTAACCCTCCAGTGGGGGTTAAAGGCAAAGGTTGTTGATCTATCTACATATTACTTTGAAATAGGGCTTGGCTTTCTATTGTAACGACATGTATAACTTAAAAACTATATATCAATTCAACGTCAATATCAAATATAATCTTTTCACGGTATTGAAAGAAAAACTCAATTTTAATTCCTTTACTTGCCCTTTCTCTTCGGTGAGGGTACAAGCAGTGAAATGAGTTACAAGAGAGGTGACAAAAGTTTCAGCAGTATATTCTGCATTGGGAAACACGGATGGTATCAAATTTTTTTCTTGAATCCTACTATGTACCTGGCCTAATGTAAAGAAAGGTTTTCATGTTTGTAGCAGTTGAACATGAACTTTCAGTTCACTAAGCCAATTCGATATAGTCAGTAGAAAGTATTCTAACAATAAGAGTATGGCACCTTTACAAGTTTCTCAACTTTAGCTCCACTGATGTTTTGAGCAAGAGAATTCTTTGTTCTAGGGAACTGTCCTGTGCATAACAGGATGTTTAGCAGCAGCCCAGGCTTGTATGCACTAGATACTAGTAGCATTTCCCCACTGGCTATGACAACTGAATGTCTCCACACATTGACAAGGGTCCCCTGTGGGACAAAATTGCTCCTGGTTGCAAATCACTGATTTGTAACCAATGGTTCTCAATTGGAAAATGTATATCAGAATCACCTTTGGAACTTTCAAAAAATAAAAAAATACTCAGATCCCATTAAGTAGATTCTGATTCAATAGATTTGTGTTGGCCTAGAATTTGTATTTATATTAGAATCTTCAGCATGTAAGGCTTAGGTACATGATTTTATTTTATTTTAGGTACTGAGGATCGAACCCAGGGGCATTCTACCTCTGAGCTACACCCCCTGTCCTATTTTTTATTCTTTATTTTGAAACAGTGCGATCCTCCTATCTCAGCCTCCCAAGTACTGGGATTACAAGCGTGCGCCACCACACCCAGCTAGGCACGTGTTTTTAAAGACTCCAGAGCCAGACTCCAGAGCCACTTTTTAATGTCTGGTTAACAATTATTACGCCAAGAAACACTTTCAACACAAGCTTCCCAACACTAGTAGACTGAAATGAATGGGACTTGGTAATAATTAACTGAGTTCTATGTAAACTTATTTTATTATATAAATAATAGGGATTTCGCCGGGCATGGTGGTGCAAGCTTGTAATCCCAGTATTGGGAGGCCGAGAACGGAGGATCCTGGTTCACGGCCAGCCTCAGCTAGTTAGTGAGGCCCTCTGAAACTTCCTGAGACCCGGTTTCAAAATAAAGTATAAAAAATAGGGCTGGGGGTGTAGCTCGGAGGTAGAACGCCCCTGGGTTCAATCCCCAGTACCCCCCCCACACACACACAAAAAGGGATTTCCAGTCATGCAAATCAGATTCCTACTTACTTGCTAGAAGCAGACAGGAAAGAGCAACTAAATGCAGCTGCTGGATAGAGATGTCATAGCGATCCATAAACAGGTCCAGCAAATAAACAGCAAGATGTCGGGCAGAAGGGCAGAGTGTGAAGCGATTGCTCACAATGGCAATCAAGTCAGCAAAATACCGTCTCAGACTTAGTTGAGGGGACTGGCCTTTGTAGGAGGGCAACTTCAGCTCCTAAAACAAGAGGAACAACATTTAGTCTGATGTATAGAAGTATCCCCACAATGCAAAGACTAAACATTGTTTTTCCAATATATTAGTGTTACAAGTGCCCCAACATACTTTTCTTGACTAGAACACAAAAATGAAAAGTTGAGTGGGAGAATGAATGGCATTTAAAAATTAAAGTAATCATACCTGTCCCCCTCAAATACACACACACACACACACACACACACACACCTCTCTCTCTCTCCCTCTCTCCCTGTCTCTCTCTCTCTCTCTCTCTCTCTCTCTCTCTCTCTCTCTCCAGGAACCTCAAAGCTGTTAGTTAGAAAGTAAGAGATCAGTGGATATGCTTCTAGCATGCTGCATACTGTATTATACTTCGAGGGCTCTAGAGACCAGTACTCATCTCTTAACATCTTCTAATCTTGTTTCCTTTTTAGCAGTTTTATGATCTCTCCTATGCCAGCATCTTTTCATACACCTATAATTTTTCCCCGTCTTAGAACTATCCCAACTCATTTTTAAAAAATTAAACATTTATCATATTTTTTTTTGTGGTACCGGGGATTGAACGCGGGGGCGTTCTACCTCCGCACTACGCCCCCGGCCCTATTTTTTTTTATACTTTAGTTTGAAACCGGGTCTCACGAAGTTGCTGGGGGCCTCACTAAGTAGAGAGAGAGAGAGAGAGAGAGAGAGAGAGAGAGACAGGGAGAGAGAGAGCTGAGGCTGGCTGCGAACCCAGATCCTCCGGTCTCCGCCTCCCAAAGTACTGGGATTACAAGCGTGTGCCACCACGCCTGGCTCTTATCATATTTTTAAAAGATTTCAAGAGCATAAAGAAAGATGGAAAGCTTACAAATTCATTTTATATGATCAGCATAATACTGAAACTCAATAATTATCACAATACCAGGAAGTAATATGGGTATGATACCAAAAGCACAGGCCAAAAAAAAAAGATTATCAACAAAGTGAAAAGGCGACCCAGAATGGGAGAAAATATTTACATATCTCTTATCAAGGGGTTAATAGCCAAATTATGTAAAGAATTTCTACAATTCAACAATAAACAACCTGATTTTTTTTTCTGTTTTTGGTGGCAATGGGGATTGAACCCAGGGGCATTCTACCTCTGAGCCACACCCCTATCCCTGTTTTATTTTTATTTTGAAACAGGGTCTCACTAGGTTGATGAGAGTCTCACTATTTGCTGAGGTTGTCCTCGAACCTGCAACCTCCTTTCTCAGCCTCCCAAGTACTGGGATTACAGGCGTGCGCCACCATGCCTGGCTCAAACAACCTGACTTAAAAATGGGAAAAAAGCCGGGTGTGGTGGCACACGCTTGTAATCCCAGTACTTGGGAGGCTGAGATCAGAGGATCTGGGTTCGTGGCCAGCCTCAGCTATTTAGTGAGGCCCTCCGCAACTTAGTGAGACCCTGTTTCAAAATAAAGATAAAAAAAAGGGCCATTTCTAGATATATATCCAAAAGAACTGCAAGTAAAGACTTGAATAGATATTTGTACACCTATATCCATAACACCAGCATTCATAATAACCAAGCGATGGAAACCACCCAAATGCCTATCTATAGATGAACGGACAAATAAAATGTGGCATATACATATAGTGGAACATTATTCAGCCTTAAAAAGGATCTACATGGATGAACCTTTAAGACAATATGCTAACTGAAATAAATTGGAAATCAAAGGACAATTATTTTATGATTCCACTTACATGAAGTACTTAGAATAGTCAAATTCATAGGGACAGAGTAGAATAGTGGTTACCAGGAGTAGGAGGTAGGAGATTGGGGAAATCATTGTTCAATAAGTTTGGAGTTTGGTTTGGGAAGATTAAAAAGTTCTAAAGATAGGAGTGATGGTAGCCAAACAGTGTGAATGTACCTAATGTCACTGAACTGGCACCTAAAAATGGTTAAAATGGTAAATTTTATGTTACGTAGATTTTACAATAAGTGAACAAAAACAAAAAAGGGAAGTTACATATCAATCTAACTAAATAGATAAAATAGGAGCCAATGTAATTCAGTAGTGTATCCAAAAAATACATCATCAGTTGTAATACATCTCAGGAATATAAAGATGAATCCCTAGTAGGAGGTCTATTTCTACATGTCACAATAAAAATTCATACATAAATATGCACAATCATCTTGACAGATGCCACATCAGCTACGGAATAAAGGCAACCATGGGAAAAATAACAATAGGTGTACATACATTTCTTTGATGAAAGAATGGACAGGGGGAGTAAAAAGATCTCAAATATAAGAGTGCATCTCACTTGCAGGTGAAGCAACAGAAAGATAACCATTCTCGTGCCTACTGTTGCAACATCATTTAAAATTATCCTGAGAGCACTAACCAAACAATTCAAAAAAGGGAAGGTATACTTATTGAAAAGAAGAATGAAAAGCCATTTCCAGGAACAAAGATATTTTTAAGATGGTAGAATTTGTATCTAGAAAACCCATGAAAAGCCGGGCATGGTGGCGCACGCTTGTAAATCCCAGTACTTGGGAGGCTGAGACTGGAGGATCCGGGTTCTGCTACTTAGTGAGGCCCTCCGCAACTTAGAGAGACCCTGTTTCAGAATAAAGAATAAAAAATAGGGCTGGGGGTATAGCCCAGAGGTAGAATGCCTCTGGATTCAATCCCTAGTACCGCCAAAAAAAGAAAAAGAAAACCCATGAAAAACAGAAAAAAAAAAGAAATAAAGATTTCAGTAGGATGGCTGGTTATCAATTATCAAATATAGCTTTTCTGTATACTAACCCATTAGAAAATACAGTATTTCACATATAGTAACTATAAAAATGAATATGCCAAGAATTAAACATATATGCCAACACTGTATGAAGATGAATCAGATAATGGGTTATAGAAAATTTACATACATGGAAAGATATTCTTTTTTCTTGGATAACAATGGCATTTCAAATAAGGGGAGAACTGATACATTTAATAAAGATTTCTCTCATATATGATGAACTAATTTATTATTTAGGAAACTTTTACAAATCAGTAAGAAAATGACAACATATGAATGGAGAGTTCACAGGAAAAATACACACTGGGTGTGGTGGCACACGCCTGTAATCCCAGTACTTGGGAGGCTGAGATAGGAGGATCGCAGGTTCAAGGCCAAGGCCAGCCTCAGCAACTTAGTGAGGCCCTCTGCAACTTAATGAGACCTTGTTTCAAATTAAAGTAGGGCTGGGGTTGTAGCTCAGAGGTAGAGTACCCCTGGGTTCAATCCCCAGTACCCCCACAAAATAACACAATCCCCAGTACCTCCTCCCCCCCAAAATAACACAAAATAAAGGGCAGTAGCTAGGCATAGTGGAATACCCCTGTAATTCCAGCTGAGACAGGAGGATTACAGGTTTGAGGCCAGCCTCATCAATTTAGTGAGACCCTATTTCAAAATAAAAAATTTTAAAAAGGGCTGGGGGTGTCGCTTGGAAGTAGAATGCCACTGGGTTCAATCCCAGTGCCAAAAAATAAAAGGCAGTAGACCTAGATGTGCTGATATGGAAAAATCTAGTAAATTGGGGGTAGTATAGCAGGAAGATAAAGAAAAGTGAAATATATACTATGACTTTCTGTATCAACAACAAAATATTATATTTGCAGATATACTGATTTACTGCACATCTTTTCAGGGAAAAAGAATCTTAGAGGACCAGGGAATAGTAGGGGTTGGAGGAGCCTCATTTTTTTTTTTTTTGCGGTACCATGGATTGAATACAGGGGCGTTCTACCTCCGCGCTACACCCCCGGCCCTATTTTTTATACTTTATTTTGAAACCGGGTCTCACGAAGTTGTGAAGGGCCTCCCTAAGGAGAGGGAGAGAGAGAGAGAGACAGGGAGAGAGAGAGCTGAGGCTGGCAGGGAACCTGGATCCTCCGGTCTCCGCCTCCCAAAGTACTGGGATTACAAGCGTGCGCCACCACGCCCGGCTGGAGGAGCCTCATTTTAAACTTTCCTATACAATCCAAAGTTGTTTAACTGTGTGCATGCACCACTTAAAAATTTTTTAAAAATATTATTGGCTAACATGCCATTTTGTTTTAAAAATTTATATAAGAAAAATATAAACAAATGCTATTGAGAAAAAATTCTCCAAATAAAAGGAACATGCTGGTTTCTCATACAGCTCCTAGGATTCTTCTTCTTCTTCTTCTTCACTATTTCTATCAATCTTTAAAACAGTGTAAATGAGTTGCAACTTCACCTTTCTTTGCTGCCATCATGTGACATTTACTGAGCATCTCCCGTGTAGCAGGCACTGTGCAAACCTAACTCCAGGATAAAAGCTGGAAAAAGTCTCAAGTCTCTCTCCAGCAGGTGAATCAAAATACAGAGATCATTAAAATACAATATTGTAATCACAGGGTATTATGAGAACACTAAGGAAGAGTATCCAACTCACTCAGTGGATGGGGAATTAGGAAAAAACAAAGCCAGAACAGGTTTTCTAGAAAAGATGCCTGAACAAGGTCTTAAAGACACACTAGGAAACATACCTGGAAAACACTGGTGGACTTTATTTTTAAGGATGTTAACCTTATAAAGTTCACTTCAAAATGCAGCAGGAGGGGCTGGGAATATAGCTCGGTGGTAGGTTGCTTGCCTAGCAAGCATGAGTTCCTGAGTTCTATCCCCAGCATTGTGAAAAAAGTAAAAGTTAAAAAAAAAGGCAGGAAGTCCAAGGTCAACCAATAGAAGATTTTAAATAAATGTGTCCAATACATTCTCATTATGTCTTTTTAAATGTACAAGTGTTTACCAGATGACTGTCAAGTCTGTGTGTCTTTGGCCAGGTACTGCAGTTATATAAGAATGAGAAAATGACTGCTTTTGTCAGCCTACAGGTTTCTTCTGCTGTCTATTCCCATTCCCCTAAATTGAACACTCTTGTTCCCATCTGCTTCTCAGGATCCCATAGGAAAAAGGCACAGAGAAGCCTAAATACATCATCTCCATCTCCAGTCTCAAGTCATCATCAGCTCACTACCCCAAAATGCCATCCTCTTCCCAGAACAGGTTCACTATCCAGCCTGGATGGAAATGGTCTAAAGGAATGTGGGATAAACATTTTCTTAATGTTTTTCACAAAGCTAGAATTGTTCTCATCTGTCATTGTGGCTCCTAAAAATTCTTCCTCAGCAGACTATGCCACAGGTTTATGCAACAAAATGAAGAGAAGGAAAGGAGACACACATTTAAGGGACATGCTACTTTGTAGGGTTTTTTTTGAGCAGCAAATTGTATTTTCCAAAAACAGTACAGTTGGCATTTGGGGTTGAAGAGGATTTCACTCTTCCCTAGGAAAAACAATTGCTGGTCACACTGATTATTTCTCCATAAGCCTTGGGTCTAAACATAGGACATCTTCCATAGCATCCGAATGGCAAGTGTCCAAAGAAAGACCTCATCTCAGGTGCTCTGACTTATAATGATTGGATTCTGTGAAGGAGGGATCATGTCTGTGTCACTGTTACTGCTCTTAACACCTGGCATAACACCTTGTACATAGTAGTACTTGACATGTGACTTATCCAACTAATCACCAACTAAATCAAACAGGTGACTTATCCAACTAAATCATCAACCAATAGCCAGGAATTAACATGTCTTTTCTATGAAGAAAGTTCATTTTGACTTCCTTGACTTCAGCGTACTACAAATAGTGGTCTCTCCAGTTCTACAAGTTCCAGTTCTACCAATTAATATAAGTTCTTTATAAAGTGTGGCCAATGTGTCAAGTCATGAACATGGTCTACCTAGTGCTTAACCATAACAAAGACAATCCCGGGCAGTATGCCACAGGTGGCCCAAGACAATCTTTCATGGCATTCCTTCAGACCCTGTGCTACCTTGCTTGTCCTGATAGTTCATAAGCAACTTAAGTGCAGGACTGTTCTTATTCCTTATTAGATCCTCTAGAGACTAAAGCACATAAGCATTCCAAAAATCTGAATTTTAAAACAATCTACTTCTAAGTTCACACAACAAAATTAACTTAGATAATTACTCAGGATTAAAATTATCTACACATGAAATAAAAGAATTGAAAAGAAGGGTCAAGAAAAACCTTATGTAAGTTTCATGTCAATTAAAAAATATATCCATCATTCACAGATAATTAAGTTTACCACATGTTAGAGGGATAAAAAGAGTAACACTTAGAAAAGAACACTTCAAACTGAAAGATGACATCTGCCAAAAAGAAAAAAATCAAAAGTATACCCAGACAATTTTCAAAGTGGAAAGCACACAACTCTTTTCTTAACATTCCAGAGAACCATTTCATAGATGGAACTTTTATGTGGTACAAACACACACTTTGAAGACTGAGGTGTATTGAGGGTAAAAGATTGAATGTCAGAACTAGTAAATAGCATTTAGAAATCTCGAGTTTTAGAAAAGAGTGCAACTTTAACAAAGTCAAAATTAGATTTTCCAATCTACTTAACCTGGTCAGAAACTGAAACTCTAGGCTGATCATCCCAGAATCTCTCAACTCTAAGGGTTAAGATCCCCTTTATTAAGAGTCAGCTGTTTTGCTCCTTTCTCAATTTTCCACACTTAAAGAATGAGTCTCTTTAAGGTGAAACTGAATTAAGCTAGAGATCATTTTGGATCTGGTCTCTACCCATAAATTTGCCTTATAACATGCAGAGCAGTATTGTTAAGAGCAGTAACACACAGACTTTGTGCCAGAAAAGCGTATTTTTTTTCAATATCTATTAAGTATACAAGGTCTACTTTCTACTTTTAATATTAGCAGGAAGGAGTAACTCTTTCTACCTTAAGCCTTTTGAACAGCCCCAAATCTTAAGGGGCAAGAAATAAGTTATTACCTGGGCTTACTATACACCAAGCTCTGTCAGCCCCCTTCTAGCACTGACTTATTTAAATTTCACAATTACCCTATAAGATACGATCTATTATTATTCCTCATTTTACCATTGAGAAATTGAGAAACAGAAAATCAGTCCAAAGTCTCACAGCAAGTTAGTAGAAAGCCTGGGAAATGAGACTTATAACAGATAGCTGCATGTAGCTCAACTATAGAAAAAGGAGGGCTGCTTTGCCCAATAAAAATTCAGCATATATATTTAAGTACAAGGTCAAATCCATGATCCACCTGGAAACAGGAATATCGAATGTCCCTTTCCATTTTCCCACGCCCAACCCCCCTCCTCCTTTAAGTCGCAGGTTCTTCTGATATAGCCCGGGGAAGGCACGAAAAAGTTAATTAGCCTTGAGCAAATAAGCAAACTCGTGCTTTCTGGCCTGGAAAATCTGAACTTCACAAGGAGCTGAGATTCAGACCTAGCACGAGACCCCACTGGCAAAGTTGGGCTTCAGGGTTACCTTGTACCGAAGCGCTTGGTGAATATCGGCAGCCAGCTGTCCTCGCCACCACTGCCCCTCCAGCTCCATGGGACCCGGCGGCGCGCCCGGCCAGACGCGGCAACTTCAGTCTGGAAGACACGCCCCAGACGCGGTCACTGCCACCCAACCTCCCCCCACGACCCTCCGCGCCCCTCTCTAGGGATGTGACCTCGAGCCCCCGGCGCGGCCGCCCATCTCCTGACCCGTGCTGAGCCTCATTCACAGCAGCCCCCGGGCACACGGAGGGCCCGACGCGCCCACTCGGGAGGAGCTGCTTCCTGGGGACCTGCCACCCACGCGCCGGGCCGGAGGGTCAGCTCGGGCCCGCGCTGCCCGCACGTGGACCCGGCGACCGGGGCGAGGCGCCCTGGCGCCCGCACCCCGGGTGGGACTCGCGCCGGCCGGCCGGGGCGCGGAGCCGGACGCGCAGCCCGCGAGGTGAGGCCCCCGCGCGAGGCCGCCGAGCCCGCAGCCTCCGGGCCGCGCCGCGGACGCCGCGCGAACAAAAGGCCGGCCGGCAGGACCGCGCCGCGCTCTCCGGGCCGGCGCCCGCGCCCTCCCATTCCCGGCCCGCGGCGCCGCCTTACCGGAACCGCGGCGCTCACAGCCCCAGCCCCGCCGGCGTGCGGGGGGCGCCGGCCCCGCTCATGCCGCGGACACGGCCGCCAAGCGCCGGCCTCAGCTGCGGCCCAGCGCCGGGGCGCCCGCGCCGCCCATTGTTAAAGGACCGGCGGCGGCGCGGCGTACAAAGCCAGCGCGGGGCACCGCGGCGCCCGCCGCCAATCTCGTCTCGCGAGACCGCGGGGTCGCCCGCGCGTCCAATCGGCGGCGGGCCGGGCCGGGCCAGGTGCGGGCCGCCGCCGCCGCTCCCCGCGCCCCGCGCCCCGCGCCCCGCCCCGGCTCCCCGCTCCCCGCCCCGGCTCCCCGCTCCCCGCTCCGGCTCCCCGCTCCCCGCTCCGGGGGCTGGCTGGCGTCCCCGCGCCGCGGCCGCTCACAGCGACCCGGGCCAGGCCCCCGCCGGCCGGGACCTTCCATCGGGTTAGGCCACTCACCTGCCGCAAACCTTTGATGGCTCCTCCGGGCCGGCAGAGCAAAGTTCCGACGCCGTGGCCTGGCTAGTAAAACTTCACAGCGCGGATCCAGTCTGCCCTCTCTCACATTGCAACAAACCACGCGTCCCGGGGGCTCTTCAGGCCTTCTAAATGGGTTTTAGCTGTTTCTGCAACCCCCAAGGCTCTTTCTTTGTGAAATGCTTTAAGTTCTACCTCAAAACCCATCCCCTTCTAGAAATCTAGTTAATCCCACCCCCTCCTTATTTCCTGTGCTTTAGAAATTCCCCAAAGCTCTGAATGAAGGGAATTAGCATTACCTTTAGTAACCTAGCTTGTCACATCCACAGTGAATGTAATTATTTATGGTGGTAAATCGGGAAACTACAAAACTGTGGAAACACTCCAACGTGATGCTGGAACTGAAATGTGATCGGCAGAAATTTAATCAATTGCATTTTAGCGTGTTTGATGCACTACCACAAAAAGAAGTGGGGTCAGCTTAGAACAGTGGCTCCTAATTTGACACTATGGATCAACCTCTTTTAATATTAAAAAATAAAGTATGGGACCCCACCAGTTTTACTTTAAAAGCGTTGTGCAAAAAGACACACGGTAATAAAGAACTATAAAGAGCGATGAATACACGTTCTGTGAATCTGGGTTGTATCGCAGTGGCAAAACAGTAGCAGACATGTATGTGTGCCATAACCCATCTGTAGACAATGCTTATGCCCAGGAGAGCAAGGCTACAGGAACCAATGGCAAGAAAAGGAAACTTGAAAGCAGAAGTTGGCAGAGCCCAGAATAGTCCAGGGTGGGACCGCCTTGGCCTATCTCAGTTGGAATGTTCACCAGAGAGGAAGGACATGGACCCTTCAGGTTAAAATCCCCATACCATTTATAATGGTATTTAAATAGTACCTGCTTCATCAGTTTCCAATTCATGACTACTAAGCAATTTTATGACAATAATTTGGCTTCCAAATGACTTAAATATCCAGGACCTACTTAAGAACCCTTTCAGAAAAATGGGTCACGAGCTGTAATCATCAGTGTAATAAGTAGGTTGTCTCTCATGGTTTCTACTTTGAAGATGTTGTTCATTGGGAGATATTTGTTCTGAAATCACTTATATTATTTTCTGGATTTATCTCATCATAAGACTCCAGTGTTCATTCCTTTTATAGATTGTCTATGTGTGTGCATGCATGTGTTGTGTATCCCCACTGTGACTTAGATTATATATCCCTAAAATGCAAACTTCAGGTTTATTATGATTTCTTTATTCCTTTAGTGCAAGATGGATAAAAGACATTTACTTAATTCCTAAATAAAATAAAGTCTCTGCTTTCACAGAGTTTATAGTCTACAAGAAAGAGATAAGCATAATAACAAGAACAAAAAACATGTCACATGATGACAAGTGCTGCGAAAAAAAAAGAGGCTGGAGAGTGACTGTGGACACCGTTTTATGATAAGGTGAGGTGTGCAAAGGACTGAGGGAGGTAAAGGCGCGGGCAGGTATCTGGTGGTTGAGCAATCCAGGCAGAGGAAATGGCAAATGCAGAGGCTGTCAGCAGAGAGCACGTTTGGGATGAAAACGGAGGCCACTTTCTATCTGGACTGAAGAGGAGATAGGAAAGACTTTCTAAGTTTAGGAAGCAGTGATCAGCAAAGGTATAAAAGGATGGAAGTGAAAAGGGTAGAACATCTACATAAAGAGCAAAGAATGGAAACTGCAGAGTCCAGTGTGACTGCAGCATCAAGTACAAGCGGGTTTGCTAAGAGGCGGGGGTGGGACCAGATTTTCTGGAAAGCTTTCGCAACTCACTGAACTTTAGGCAGTGAAAAGCCACTGGTTTTAAATTGTTTAAATTTTTAAAAATGAATGCAAAAGATAAAACATTCAAACAGTAGAAGATAATATTCAGTGACTAGCAGATCTCCCCTCATTCCCCAGATCCCAGTTCTTCTCAGAGGCAACACTATTGCTCTTTTCTTTTGTACCCTTCTGTAAATATCCAGGTCTTTGTAACCACCCGTGTATATAACTCCTTTACCCCATTTTGAGTGCAAGTGGTAGCACATTACATACTCTATTGTGTACCTCATTTTTGTCACAATATATTCTGGTAAACATTCTATAATAGGACATCCAATATTCCTTTCAATGGCTACATCATATTTTACTGGATGTAAAGGACTGGAAGCCTGGAGCCCCTGGCTCTGGCTCTTGATTTGTTGCTATTGTACTATTAACTTGCTGCGACTACTATTCATATCCACTATCAACATCCTTGCCTAGGGTGCCATCATCTCTCACTTGGACTTGTTTAATACTCTCTTAACTAGTCATATTGCCACTCCTGTCTTTCTCCAAAATATTTGACACCTAGAAGTAGTCATAAAAAGGTAAATCACATCTGTTATATGCTTTTTTTTTCCAGTGCTGGGGATTGAACTCAGAGCCTGCTGCATGCTGGGCAAGTACTCTACCACTGAGATACACTTCCAGCCCCTATTATGTACCTGATATACATAGGTCACATTTCCTAGTTGTTTTAGCAGGATGCAAAATGTTAAGGATACTTTCCAAGGCTAAAAAGAGTCCCTATTTTTTGAATATGTAGGAATTTATAATTTACCAGAAGGTATTCCAAACTATAAAATGCTACATAAGATTCTACTTCTAGATAAGACAGATATGATAGTTATTTTTATGTGTCCACTTGACTGTGCATAGGGTACCCATATATTTAGTCAAACATTATTCTGGGTATGTCTGTGATGGGAATTTTGGACAAGATTAACACATGAATTAGTAGACTGAGTAAAGCAGCTTGCCCTCCCCAGTGTGGGCAGTCCTCATCTAATTAGTTGAAGGCCTGAATAGAATTAAAAGAATGGCCCTCCCTCAAGTATGAGGAATTTTTCCTGCCTAACTTCTTTGGGTTGGGATATAGATCTTTTTTGGCCTTCAGAATAAAACTGAAACATGGGCCCTTCTTGTACCTTGAGCCTGCCAGCTTTCAGACTGGAACATGTTGACTCTCCTGATCATCAACTTGCTGACAGCAGATTGTGGCACTTCTCAGTCTCCATGATCATGTGAGCTAATGTTAATTTTGTATCTACCCATCTGTATCTATATATGTATATACATGTACACACATATGTGTGTATTTATACACACATGCGCACATGTGCACATGCACACATCCTATTGGTTTTGTTTTTCTGGAGAATCCTAATACAATGGATTAAGTAAGCTTTTCCCTGTCTCTCCCACCGAATGCAGCTATAAAACCTAGGCAGCCAGGTACAGTGGTGCACGCCTATAATCCCAGTCCTTGGGAGGCTGAGATAGGAGGATTGCAAGTTTGAGGCCAGCCTGGGTAACTTACTGAGACCCTATTTTTAAAAAAATACAGCTGTGGGTATAGCTCAGAGGTAGAGGGCCCATGAGTTCAATCCCCAGTGCTGGAAGGAAGGAAGGGAGGGAGGGAGGGAAGGGAAGAGAAGCGAAGGGAAGGGGAGGGAAGGGAAAAAAGAAAGAAACATGGGCAGGCTGCATGGAACAGCTATTTGAAGCCACTGAAAGGTAAATAATAGCAGATGATTGCGGAAGACTGTAATTTCTTTTCTTTTTTTTTTTTTTTTTGCGGTACCGGGGATTGAACCCAGGGGCATTCTACCTCCGCGCTACACCCCCGGCCCTATTTTTTATACTTTATTTTTGAAACCGGGTCTCACGAAGTTGTGGAGAGCCTCACTAAGGAGAGAGAAAGAGAGAGAGAGAGAGAGAGAGAGAGAGAGAGCTGAGGCTGGCCACGAACCCGGATCCTCCTGTCTCCGCCTCCCAAAGTACTGGGATTACAAGCGTGCGCCACCACGCCCGGCAAGACTGTAATTTCAAATATCACCAAACTGATGGTTGATGAGTTACCCCATTCTTCCTCCATGATCCTCCAGCTTAGACTCAGGCAGTCTGAAATCCAGAAATGGCCATGAGGGCATGGGCAGAAAGAGAGCACTAAGAAAATCCCTTTGGTCATGAAGAATCGGAAAGAAGTCTCCTAATGCTCACAGAGTGAGGCAATACCCTTCCTTCCTTTTCTTCCTTTCCTTCCTTCATGGTGGGAGAATGTGTAAGAGCAGTCACCTCTCAAACCAGGGAGAGAGAAAGCAACCAGGGTCCTACAATCCCATCAAGGGCACACCCCCAGTGACCTAAGGACTTCCCCCTAGGTCCTACCTCTTAAAGGTCTATAGTACCTCCCAATAGCACCACCCTGGGGACCAATATTCAAAATCCAAACCATAGCCGCCACTAAGCTGCGCAGACATGACAGATATTAGTGGTGCTGAAATGCTTTGAAAATGGAACTAGCATTGAAACCATAACCCACAGAGGCTAGTCAGAACTCACAGGCTGGACTCAGCCATGTTGATTCTTGGTTACAACAAAAGATTTCAACACTTTCCCTAATATTTAAATAAAACACAGATCTCCTAACATAGTGCATTCAAATTGCCTAGGATACAATCCAAAGTTACTCAGCATATCATAGGAAGAACAAGGAAAAATCCCAACTCTCATGGGAAAAGACAACAAACAACAATACTAAGATGACACAGAACTATCTGACCAGACTTTAAAAGAAGTTTCATAGTAATGCTTTATGAAGAACATTCTTGAAATGAATGGAAAGTATTTTCAACAAAGACCTTTCACAACTAAACACACACACACACACACACACACACACACACACCCCACTCATTGGATGGGTTCAATAGTAGAATAGAGATGACAGAGTAAGTTGTCAGTGAACTTGAAGATAGATGAGCCGGGCGTGGTGGTGCACGCTTGTAATCCCAGTACTTGGGAGGCTGAGACCAGAGGATCGGGGTTCCCAGCCAGCCTCAGCTATTTAGTGAGGCCCCCCGCAACTTCACGAGACCCGATTTCAAAATAAAGAATAAAAAATAGGCCTGGGGTGTAGCTTGGAGGTAGAATGCCCCTGGGTTCAATCTCCAGTACCGCAAAAAAAAAAAAAAGAAGATAGATGAATAGAAATAATATAATCTGAAAAAAAAAGATTGAAACAAGTGAACAGAGACTTGGAGACCTGAGAGAAAATACCTTATGGTCTAATGTCTGTTCTATTAGAATCTCTAAAGTAAAGGCAAAAGAGTATGGCACAGAAAAATATTTGAGAAAATAATGGCTAAAAATTCCCACAATTTGAGAAAAGACATAAATTTACAGATTCAAGAAGTTTAGACAATGCTAATGAGGATAAGCCCAAAGAAATCCATATCTACATGTATCATAATAAAACTATTAAGACCAAACAAAAAGAAAAATTATTGAAGACAACCAGAGAAGAACAAGGCATTATTTACAGGGGAAAAATGAATGATTCAAAAGATGGCATATTTCTTGCCAGAAACCAAGGAGACCAGACAGAAGTAGAACAAGATTCTTAATGTTGAGAGAAAAGAATTGTCAGCCCAGAATTTCATATCCTGTAAAAAATATCCCTCAGAAGTATAAGTAGAAGACATTCACAGATGAAGGAAAACAAAGACAACTTTCTGCCAGCAGACCTGTCTAAAAGAACTGCTAAGAACATATTTTAAACAGAAGCAAAATGATAATAGAAGGAAACCTGGCACATCAGGCATGAAGAAAGAACAACAAAAAAAGAAACGTCTGAGTAAATATTCCTTTATACATGAGTTCTTTGTAACATATATTTGATGATTAAAAGCAAACATGTTAACATTGTCTTCTAGTGTTTTCAGTGTATATTTCAATAGATACAATACATGACACTACACCATAAAGGCAGAAAGGTAAAGGAATCTATATAGATTCCTACATTCCACTTGAAGTGGTAAAAAGTAGGTTCTGAGCCTGGCTCAGTGGCAGAGTGGCATGTGTCACAGCCCCAGCCACTCAGGAAGCTAAGGCAGGAGGATCCCTTGAGTCCAGGAGCTCAAGGCCAGCCTGGGCAACATAGTGAGACCCTGTCTCAAAAACAAAAAATAGATTCTATGTAGACTATGAAAAGGTAAGTATATATAGCATAATCCCTAGAGAAAATTTTAAAAATATATACAAAAGCAAGGCCGGGCGTGGTGGCGCACGCTTGTAATCCCAGTACTTTGGGAGGCGGAGACCGAAGGATCCGGGTTCGTGGCCAGCCTCAGCTCGCTCGCTCTCTCTCTCTCTCCCTGTCTCTCTCTACTTAGTGAGGCCCTCCGCAACCTCATGAGACCCGGTTTCAAAATAAAGTATAAAAAAAATAGGGCCGGGGGTGTAGCACGGAGGTAGAACGCTCCTGGGTTCAATCCCCGGTACCGCAAAAAAAAAAAAAAAAATATATATATATATATACAAAAGCATATAGTAAAAATCATAGATATATTAAAAATAAATATTCAGAAATACTGAGAAAGCAGGAAACAGAAAATGATGGAACAAAAACAAAGAGAACAAGTGGAATACAAATAATAAAATGAGAGTCTAAGCCAGGTGTGGTGGCACACGCTTGTAATCCCAGTACTTTGGGAGGCGGAGACTAGAGGATCTGGGTTCGCGGCCAGCCTCAGCTCTCTCTCTCTCTCTCTCTTTCTCCCTGTTTCTCTTTCTCTCTCTACCTAGTGAGGTCCTCCACAACTTTGTGAGACCCGGTTTCAAAATAACATATAAAAAAAAATAGGGCTGGGGGTGTAGCGCGGAGGTGAAAGCCCCTGGGTTCAATTCCCGGTACCGCAAAAAAAAAAAAAAAAAAAAAAAAAAAAAATGAGAGTCTAAACCATTGCTCCAAGCATATCAGTAATTACATTAAATGTAAATGGTTTATATATGCCAATTAAAACAAAGATTGTCAGTGTATTAAAAATACCATACCCAAGTATAAGTAATCTACAAGAAATTCACTTCAAATATAACCATATACCATATACTTGGTAAATATATATACATATACATATATACACACAGTATATACATATATACACACAGTGTATATGTATATATATATATATACACACACACACACACACACTTGGTAAACACTAAAGAAAGCTGGAGTGGTTATATTAACATCAAACATAACAACCTTCAGAGCAAAATATTTACAGGGATAAAAAAGGTCATTGAGTGACAAAAGGGCTAATTTACTGAGAAGACTTAAGTCTTAAATGTGTATGCATCTAACAACAGAGCTTCAAAACACATGAAGCTAACATAAAACTGAAAAAACAGATAAACTCCATTTTAGCTGCCAACTTCAACACTCCTCTCTCAATAAATGACAGAACTAGTAGAAAAACAGTAATTATATAAAAAAATTAACCAACACATTGGCCAACTGGATCAAAAGAAATTCACAGAATGGTTGAATAAGCTGCAATAAATGACATTCACAACCAGGGCTGCCACATACCACACAACTCCAGGGGTCCTTGCTCATAAACTTTGAGTTGTGTCTTGCATAACATGCTTAAGTATATGTTGTGGTCCTGAACATACAATAGAATGTTATGCATCCCTTAAAAAGAATAAATTAATTCGTTTGGAGGTTTCACTATTTTTGAAAGAGAAAGGCAATATATTGAAAAGCACATATATCATGATTTCACTTTTATAAAACAAGCAGGAACAGATATGTATGTGCATATGTGTTTGTGCATTAACATATGACTCTTTGAGAATGTTGGTTAACTGGTAGGATATATACTTGGCGGGTAAGGGGATGGGAGAAGTGAATAATATGGGTAGAGAAGAGAACAGTGGGACAGGGATCCAAGCAAAAAAGAATAAAGCTGTTCTTAAAAAACATAATCACATGTATGCACTTACATAAAATAATGAGTATCTATAAAATTGTTTTAAAAGTAATCTCAAATATAAAAAAAGAAATGTATTTGGTTGCTTAAAACTCTTTGATGATACCCTATTGCATCTTAAATAAAATCCAAATTCTTTACCGTGGTCTGTGTGATCTGATCCTTGCCAATCCCTCCAGCCTGTGCCCTGCTACTCTACCCTCCTCAGGGAAATCTCCTTCTGGACCAAAGCCCATTGCAAGCCAAGCTTTCTATGCCTTGAATGTTTTTGTCACAGGCTCTTTGCAACTAGCTTCCTCTCATCTGAGGTAGTCTGCTAGTTTGCCTACCCAACAAGCTATCTTCCCCTTCCTCCTCACCAGTAGAACACTAATATTAGTTGAGAGAGCAATATTCACTTAAAATATTTGATCTTCCACCTTCCCTGTGGCTAGGAATGATGTAGTTCAGTCCAATTGGTTGTAAGTAGAAGTTACTGAGCACAGCCTACTGATAAGCTTTTTTTTTTTCTTTTCTTTTTAAGACAGGGTCTATGTTGCCCAGGGTGGCCTCGAACTCCTGAACTCAAGTGATCCTCTGCCTCAGCCCCCCTTGTATCTGGGACTACAGGGATGTGCCACTGGGCCCAGTCTTGTGGGAAGCTTTTTTGGAGGAGGGGTACTGGGGATTGAACCCAGGGGCATTCTACCTCTGAGCTACACCCCCAGCTCTTATTTTTATTTTGAAAAGGGTCTCACTATGTTGCTGAGGCTGTCCTAGAAGTTGCAATCCTCCTGTCTCAGCCTCCCAGCTACTGGGATTACAGGCATATGCCACCATGCCCCGTTGTGGGAAGCTTTTTTTTTTTTTTTTTTTTTTTTGCGGTACCGGGGATTGAACGCAGAGGCATTCTACCTCCACGCTACAGGCCTTCTACCTCCACGCTACGCCCCGGCCCTATTTTTTTATGCTTTATTTTGAAACCGGGTCTCACAAGGTTGCGGAGGGACTCACTAAGGAGAGAGAGAGACAGAGACAGAGACAGAGCAAGAGCTGAGGCTGGCCGCAAACCCGGATCCTCCGGTCTCCGCCTCCCAAAGTACTGGGATTACAAGCGTGTGCTACCACGCCCAGCTTGTGGGAAGCTTTTTAAAATAGCAAATCAGCAGGCATCCTCTACCTCCTTTTTCCCTTTCTGCATTTTCTGGTAATGAAAATGGCTATGAAGCTAGAGCCAAGGTTCTCAAAGTGTGCTCCCCAGGTCCACAGCCTCAGCATGAACTGGGAACTCAAAAATGCAAATTATCAGGTCACACCCCAGACCCACTAAATACAAAATTCTGGGGGTAGGGGCCCAGTAATCTGTTTCAACTGGCCCTTCATGTGATTCTTACACTCACTGAAATTTGAAAGCCACTGAGCTAGGAGATAGAAACCTCCTTAGAGATGGGCAAGAAGTTGGATAAAGACTAGTACACCCATGGCATCATGGAACCATTGCACTAGACGGACTGCCTCCTCTGGACTTTCAGTTCTGTGGAAAAGTAATCCCTACTTGATTAAGCTGCTGTAATTAAGTTTCTGTTACATGTGTCTGACTGCAATTCTAATTGATAAATAATATTTAAAATCTCAGCTTAAACATCATCCCTCCCACCTCTCTCGGTGCTGGGGATTGAACCCAGGGGCATTCTACCTCCAAGCTACACCCCCAGCCCTTTTGATTTTTTGTTTGGAAACAGAGTCTCGCTATGTTGCCGAGGCTGTCCTTGAACCTGTGATTCCCCTGTCTCAGCCTCCCAAGTACTGGGATTACAGGTGTGCACCACCACACCTGGCTAAACATCATCTCTTTAGAGAGGCCTCCCTAACCTCTCTGCCTACACCCTCCATCTCCACCAAGGTCCTCTCCCATCCCCTCCTAGTGTAGCCTTTGTGGCACTCCTCTCACCCTGAAATGTCCTCACTCTCTTGCTGTTCATTTGCTCTGGTCTGTTTCCCTGTAACAACATAAGCTTCACACTGGTGGGCTCTTTGTCTTTCATTGCTGTACTTCAGCACAGATTGAAGTGTCTGACACATAAGGGATGTTCTGTAATTATTTGTGGAATGACTTAAAGAACTTTAAACTTAAATATTCCACTTAAAATAATGTATTTTAAAATCTCTGAATGAAAAAAAACGATTCAATATAGATAATTTCACAATTTTCAGGAAGAAGTTAGTTAAAAAAGTAACACATATACATGTTTAAAAATGCATACAATAAAGAGAAGTCCTCCATGCTTGCCTATCAACACTTGTTACATTACTTTTAAGTGGCTTACCCATTCTAAAACCAGCCGCAACTAATGAAAAAGCCATGGAAACATTCAAAGTCCCACCCAAATGAACTGCTTGAATTCCACATTTCTTTGGCAACTTTGACTCTCCATAGGCACCACTGTGTGGTACCTCAATCTAAGTAGGAGACTTGTTTAATAACAAAACTTATTACAAACACAAACATTCAGATAAAGCAAAAATTCTGGTCAATTTTCTTAAGCGTGCCAGAAGACACATACAGTTAGGTTTTAACCTAGAGGTAAAAAAAAGTTCCTTCACCCTCACCCCTACCCTGCTTCTGGTAATCTCAAGTTTGGTCCAAGACTAACATCACGGCAAATAAATGAGGCAACTCTAGGACCAGCCTTTGTAGGCATATTTGGGGAATGGATACAGATTGGGGAGTTCCCGATGGGTAAATTTAGAGATGTCTGCTCTCTGTGGGAGTGAACCAAGAAGGCTTAGTGCTCTGGTGATGAAAGAGGTGAATCTTCTTTCTCTTTAACTCAAATGTATCAGCCTCACTTTATTTATTTATTTATTTATTTATTTATTTATTTATTATTATTTTTTTTTTGCGGTACCGGGGATTGAACGCAGGGGCGTTCTACCTCCACGCTATACCCCCGGCCCTATTTTTTATACTTTATTTTGAAACCGGGTCTCACGAAGTTGCGGAGGGCCTCACTAAGTAGAGAGAGAGAGAGAGAGAGAGAGAGAGAGAGAGAGCGCTGAGGCTGGCCGCGAACCCAGATCCTCCGGTCTCCGCCTCCCAAAGTACTGGGATTACTAGTGTGCGCCACCACGCCCGGCTCTCAGCCTCACTTTAGTAATGACAACATTCTGTAAGGCTGGGTTCCCACTCTTCGGACCACCCGGGGAGCTTGTTTAACATCATGGAGGTTCTTGGAACTTCACTCCCAGAGGTTCTGATTCAGTAGGTCTTGGGTGGTACCTGAGAATCTGCATTTTCAACAAGACCCTCCACACGATTCTAATAGAAGTGATGTGAGGTCTGGTTGAGAAGCATTGGCCTTAGGAGGAAAAGCCAGAATTGCTTCTTTCCTAGAATAAGACTTGTAGACAGTGACACCAAATAGGCAGACTGCCCAAGGGTCCTCCTGGAAGAGGTCTCTGGTGAGGAGGTCATCTAGACTCATCCTCAAAGACAGGGGGTGGTGATTAGTCTTCATAATGCCCAGCTCTGTAAGTGAATTAAAAACTGGGCTTGGCACATAGCTGGACTTAAAGCAGCAAAATTCCATGATACCAGAAAAGTTTTGATGGTGTCTGTCTTTTCCTTTTTTCCTTTTCCCTTCTTCCTTTTCACTGATAACGGGTTAAGGAAGCCAAATAGACCCACACAGATAATACGTTGTTTGGGTATGGGTGAATGTATACAGCTAAAGCAAATTCTGTCTGGGGACATTCAGAAGAGTGAATTCCAGTTTGATACACAGCATCGATGACAGACTGTACATCAGTGTATGGCATCTGGATGGGAAATCCTGTGACCTGGATCAAGGACAGAACAACACACAAACCAACATTACAATCATGGAGGGAATCTGGAATTACTGTATGCAGAAAGACCACAGAAGCCTCAAAAAAGTGATAGTTACAAAATCATAACTGGTTTTGTGGGTATGGATTATGTTCTAGGTACAGTGCTAAATGCTTTACCTACATATTTAATCTCCAAACAACCCTATGAGGTAGGTTCTATTATAATACTCACTTTACAGATAAAGAAGAGCAAACCAAGTTTGTCTGATGCCAGAACCTATACATCTGACATTCCACAAATGTATACCTTTTCTAGATACCAAATTTGCTGACAAGGAAATTATTTGGCCCTACATCTAAGGGATTTAAGAGAGAATTTTGGAGGAATTTATTCGACAGTGATTCAATTTATATTTGTTAAGGGACTACTATGTGACAGTGGAGCATGGTCTATGTAAAATTATTTACTATGCAGATGCAGATGACAATCATAAGCCTCTTTCAAGCCTTAGTTGCCTATCGCAGGAGGCTTTTCCTGATCCTTAAGTTTGGTCACATGCTCTTCCCATGTGATTCAGTAGTACACTGTCCTTCCCTTAGCTTACTCAATAAAACATACTTAATAAAAAATCTGTTTTCTGATCGACTAGCCTATAATCTGTGTGATATGTTATGATATAATCATAAGATTATATCTTTCTTGTTTACTGTCATAACTCCAGGGCCTAGTACAATGCCTAGGACATAGAATGAAAATCACAATTAGCATTTAGTAAGTAAGCACTTAGTAGGTTCTGGGTACAACGGTGATATTAATGTATTTAATCCTCACCACAACCACAAAAGAGATAACTGTTTTTATCCTTGTTATCCAGAGGAATATAACCAGTAGAAGGTATAGAGAGATTAGGTAACCTGCCCTGGGTCAAAGGTAGTGAATGGCCGGGCGCGGTGGTGCACACTTGTAATCCCAGTACTTGGGAGGCGGAGACTGGAGGATCCGGGTTCATAGCCAGCCTCAGCTACTTAGTGAGGCCCTCCGCAACTTCGTGAGACCCGGTTTCAAAATAAAGTATAAAAAATAGGGCCGGGAGTGTAGCTCGGAGGTAGAATGCCCCTGGGTTCCATCCCTGGTACCGCAAAAAAAAAAAAAAAAAAAAAAAGGTAGTGAATGGATAAACCAGGATTTGAGCATAGGCTGTAAGGTTCAGTCCAGGTATTATTATTATTATTATTATTATTACTATTATTATTATTATTACTATTATTATTATTATTATTATTTTATTATTTGTGGCACTGGGGATTGAACCCAGGGGCATTCTACCTCTGAGTTACACCCCCAGTCCTATTTTATTTTTTATTTGGAAGCAGGGTCTCACTAAGTTGCGGAGGGCCTTGCTAAGTTGCTGAGGCTGGCCATGAACCAGCGATCCTTCTATCTCAGCCTCCCAAGTACTGGGATCACAGGCATGCGCCCCCAGGACTGCTCAGGTTTATTATTGTTGACTATGTATTATTAAATAGGTAATTTTACATAGGAACTCTAAGCTTTAAACCTTGGCTTACATTTTACTGTATTTTGCTTATGTTTATCACCTAATTCTATTTAAAACAAAGCAAAACAAAAAGAATTTCCTTCTTATTTATGAAGGAATAGTGCCTGCAGATAACTCCCTGGCAGTCTAAGGACTCAGCTCCCAAGAGATCCTTTACTTCCTCCTCTTCGGGAGTTCCCCTAGGAGACACCTAGTCTATTGGCTGGTGCAGGGAAGGATTCTCACTCTTGGAAGCCTGGGGTTTTAAAAAATCCAATGGACTAGTTTATAGGGAATGGGAGATAAAAGGATGCCAGGTGCTGGGGTTAGGGTAGAAGAAAAGGAGGATCCTAACAAAACACCAAATGTTCAACATGTTTGCTTGTGGACTTGCTGGGTTTGAGATACCTCTGTACTACCCAAGATGTCAGTGGGCTGATGAATATAAGAGGGGAGATCAAGAGAGAGGTCCAGTCTGAATGTATGGACTTGGGAGTAATTTGAATATGGGAGATATTGGAACTTTCCTAGAATTCTTTTGCCCAGTACCAGTAACAGGGAATCTAACCTATTACAAGAGACCATTTTTCAGTTTATCAGTTGTAGTGTGGTTTCCTTCTGGGCATCTCTTTCCAAAGTCTGCAGTTCCTACTTCATAAAACACACAACCGGTTCCAAGAAATGCCATGCAGTGTGGTTCTGGTAGTAACTGTTTACTCCATTTGCAATTTTTTGGTATATAAGTAAATGCATTTTAGTGCCATAGCATTTATCTTCCAGGACCAAGATAAAAGACATTTCAGCGATATTTAAGATTGCTATTATTTAGCAATTAACCACATAGATAAAGCAAATGCCATTAACGAACTACATTATATACGAACCCAATAAAATTGTAGCAGTCTTTCAAATTCACTTTGTTCTTCAGATGAAACAAAACTTCCTGTGCCAAGTTCCAGCTTAGGAAGGATTTGTCGCAAAATAGAAGTACATTGTCGATTCCAACGCGTTGGGTGTTTAGGTCTCCAGTCCATCATTTTATACTTTAAAGTTCTTTTAATCCTAAGAATACAAAGATAATTTTGTGACAAATTACAACTCATTTAGTAAATGCAATGAGAGTTTTGTCACTTGATTATTCAAGTATAAGAATGATACTTTTTGGATTTAGGAGGGAAACAGACCTCTTTAGCTAGGGTTGTCTGCCACTGCTGGAGAAGAAAAGATGCTTCCCTGGGTGGCCGGATATTAGGTCTCCAAAGCATATCTCTTTTTTCAGTTACCTGTGTATAAGCAGCTGCCAACTGAGTATGATTCGACAACACCTACCATCTGATTAGTATGTTGACATTCTTTGATATATGACATTGTGTTTCTAAGAAATAGTCTTTATAAAAATTCAGATCCCTGGTCTGGGATTATGTTAGCAGGGATGGGATTATTAGATCAATTAATTTAGTCAACTGAGTTAGGAAAAAATGAGGCAGTTGAATGACAAGTTTAGTGATTAGCTTCCCCCTACTAGAATGTAGCTCCATAAGGGCAGGGATTTTTACTGGTATACTTAGTCCCTAAAACAGTGCCTCGTGAGGAATTGGAGGAATTGGGCTGGGGACAGTGTCGACTGGTTGATGGGGTCCTCCTGGGAAGCCTCTTCTCTGTGCAGGATGACTGTGTGGGACTGAGTCTCTAAGGACAGTGTGAATTACTGAAGAAGCTTCTGGAGTCTCTTGGTCTTCTATAAGCAGGATAGACGTCACAGAAGCAGGATAGACATCACAGAGGATCTCGATGCATCAGAATTACCTGAACCATCTGTGGGGCTTTATCAGAATGTTTCACCTCCAGATTCAACAAGGCTGGTCTGGGTCCTTGGGACCTCTATTTTTATTTTTCATTCTTTCGAGGTACTAGGATTGAACCCAGGGGCATTCTATCTCTGACCTGCACCCCAGTCCTTTTTATTTTTTATTTTGAAACGGTCTTTTACTACGTTGCTGACGGCCTTGCTGAGTTGCTGAGGCTGGCCTCAGACTTGCAATCTTCCTGTCAACCTCCTAAGTACTTGGATTATAGGCATGCATCACCATGCCTGGCAATTTTTAACTTTTTAAGTGCAAACTGTGTGTGTGTGTGTGTGTGTGTGTGTGTGTGTGTGTACATGCATGTGTGGTAGTAGTGCTGGGGATTGAACCCAGGGCCTCATGTCTGTTAGGGCAAGCATTCTAACACTGAGCTACATCCTCAATTCCTAGAGCCTGTATTTTTAAATAGTTCTATAAGCAATTCTGATGAGACTCAAAGTTGGGATGTATTTTGTTGTTGTTGTTAAGAACTGGGAAATGAGGAGTGGGAATGACAAGGGTGGAGTGGGTTGTGTGCTAGTGAGAAAAGGGAGCGGCACACTGTGTTGCAATTGGTTGTTAGTGGCATACCTGTCAGCCTACTGTGTGTGACTCACTGGGGGCAGTCAGACCCCGAAGCCTCTGACACGTTTGGAATTGGAGTGAGGCCTGCTGCAAGGCCTGTGACCCTTCCTGTGCTTGATGGAACAACTCCTTAAGGCACCGGTGTGTATGTGTTTGGGGAAGCAGGGAGTACCCAGCACTGACAGTAATGCTGTCTCATCCAACAGGGATGTTTTTACTATACACCAGGTCACAGGCCTTTACCTTTATGTCCTGTCAAGCAGTGTTAGCTACTGTGTGATTGTTACCTTTGGCTCAACAGGTATCTGTGTTGAGAACTTTCCAACAGTGGTTCACAGTGTTTTCCTGAGTTAACTTAGATGGTTGTTTCAAGGGGCCCAAGGTAATAGAGGGATCATTCTTCCAAGTTTGTACCAAGAAACAGGTGGTTCAATGGAACTAACCATTATGACTTTCCTTTTCATGCTTCTGTTGTTGACTCTAACAGGAATTTTGAAAGGCTGGGTTAGAGGACTGAAAGGTGACTGAACAAGAGATTAGCAGAACATGGTACCTGTTCTTTAGATCTTCTACCATGCTTTTATTAGTTTCAGAATATATGATTTCTTCAGGCTGAAATACAGATGGTTGAAAGTTAGGAAAGATTCTAGAGAGACCATCTTTATAAGATAGTTACCCCTGGAGTGCTTGGGGTGGGGGACCCAAACCAGTCTCTCATGGCAAAAATACTCACCTTTACCTTAGGTATAACATACATCACAGTATTTCCTTTTACTTCAATACTGCTTCAACAGAGCATGTGACAGGGGACATATTTATAAAATAAGGTATTTTCTATGGGTCAGACTGGCTTGCCATCCCCACTCATTTACTCAAGCACCATTTGACATGCTACTGATTCTGTCAAATAATCTTTGGCAGCTGCACTGTTTACTTCCACTTCCTGCGGCTTTGGCGAGGTCAAAGACTGAGGCTCAGTTACTTCCTCTTTAAAATAGGGATGATAATAGTGCCTACTGCTCTGGGACCTTGTGATGATTTTAAAATAAAGTGATATATGTAAAGTCTGACACATGTGGAATGGCCAGTGAACATCAGGACTTATTGTTAATACTCTTCTAACATGGTTTATTACCAGCCTTCTCTGATTATTTGTTTCTTACAACTGGCAGGAGCCAATTCTTTGTGCTTGCATGTGTGTGCATGTGCACTTGAACACACACACACACACATACACACACACACACATACACACACACACACACACAGAATCCATTTCACCCTTCCATCTGTCTTTGCTCATACCCCCCAATATCCCCCCTGTGCAACAGCTGGGAGCAAGCTGGGAGGAGGGAGGGCTTTTCAAGTTCTCTTTCTACTCAACCCTCCCTCCCTGCTGGGCTCATGAGGATGAGAGTGAGGGGCTGAGTTTAGAGAATTTTTACCTTGGGCATCCCAGAGCTGAGAAATAGAGGCAGCTGCCAGGACAGGGGCAGATGTTGCCCCCTCATGAGTGAAATGAAGGTTGTGCAGAAGGGGGTAACACTTGATAGACTTCTAGGTTCCCAAAATGTGGCCCAGACTGGCAACTCAGAGTTTGGAACATGCTAGAAATACAAGTTCTTGGCCCTCCCATCAGACCCACTGAATGGGAAACTCTGGAGGGCAGCCAGCCAGCTGTGTTTTATTGAGCCCCCAGGTGGTTCTGATGCTGTCCTGGTTGGAGAGGCACTAGATTGGAAGACAGTCTCAGGCCCAGGGAGTTTCACCACAACAGAACATGGCAGGAGAGAGGAGACACTGAGAAAGGAAAGCATGAACTCCAGTGTCACCTTGCGGGGTCAGCAGCTTTCCAGATGGGACCGGTAGACCAAATTCCCTGACTGCTATCTACCTTCCATCCTCCACCTGGCAACTCCCGTGGATGAGAGAGATTCTGCAGGCCTGTATCTATCAGCATTCTTGAAGCTATAATCTAAAAGACTGACCATGTAACTTAGAGGAAAGAAGATTTATTTTCTTACAGTTTTGGGTTCAGGCCATGTTAGGCCAGGGACCGTGGATCTCAGGGCATGGTGACAGGAAGCAGAGGAAGGGAGAGCACATGGACTGTGCTCATCATGGAGGCCAGAAGCAAGAGAATGTGCAGGGGGAGGAGGAATCATACATATAATCTCCAAGGCCGCATCCCCAGGGAACATGTCCTCCAGCCACACCCTACCGACCTACTGGGTACCACCCAGGTAAATCCATTACAATGGATTTATCCACTTCTGGGTTTACGACCTTCATGACTTAATTATATCAGTCCTGAATATTAATAAATGAGCTCTGTAGGGGACATTTTACATATAACTATAACATTCTGCCCCTGACAGCTAAAGAGCTTATGCTCAACTCAAAATGCAAAATGCATTTAATCCTCTCCAAGAGTTCCCACAGCTTAACAGTTCCAGCATTGCTGAAAAGTCCCAAAGTCCAAAATCCAAAAGTCTCCTGAGACTCAGGTGAACTCTTGTGAGCCCCTGTAAAAGACAATGAAGATCAAAATAAAAAGCAAGTTACATGCATTCAATATACAATGGCAAGGTATAAACATTTGAATTCCCAAAGGGAGGAATAGGGCCACAGAAAGAAGGGATGGGACCAAAAGAGTAATGAAATCTGGCAGGGCAAGCATTTGATCTTGCAGCTCCACTTTTGGCATCCATGAAACATGGTGGTGAGACATGATCTCCAAGGGGCCTTGGCAGCCCTGTCCCTGCTGCCTTGATGATTGTAATGGGTGGTTTACTGCCTCTTCCAGCCTGGCTCCATGGCTCACAGCTTGCAGCTTTTCCTCGCGGTTGTTCCACATTTCTGGTGTTTCTAAATCTCGGGTTTTTTTCTTGCAATTGTGGCTTCACCCTCACAGCTTCCCAAAGTGCCCCATTTGGGCCTGCTTGCAGGGATTCTGACCCTGCCACACGTTGCCTGGCTTCCCAGGCATTCCTTTGAAATCTGGAGAGAAGCCTCCATGGCCTCCTTTTTCTAGCAAAGCCAGAATTACATGGGTTCCAAGATGGGCCGCCAACAGAAAAGGTCGTCACGTCCTCCTTAATCATTGCCAATGGGGCCTTTTTAATCACAGCCACTGGGCCTGCTCTATCCAGGCCGCCCCTGCCCCAAGTCCATCTGTGCCACCCCTGGTCCCAACTCCACCTGCTGCCTCCATCATGGCCATTTCTGTCCCTCCTCCACCTTCCGCCTCCATCATGGCCCCTGCTTCCTCCTTCTTTTCAGCCATCCTCCTTCCTTCCATGACATCATCTCTCTGGGCTGCAGCTTTACACAAGCCTTTCTGGCCAAACTGCAAATCTTTAAAATCTCTCTGCTTTACTTTCTGCTCCCGAAATTCAGTGTACAGTTTGCTGAACATGGACATCAATATCCATAATGCAGTTGGATATTTTGTTGTTTTGAAATTTCCTCTGCCAATTTAATTAGCTCATCATCTTTAAATTTGGCCTCACACACAAAGTTTCAGGACATGGGCAAAACATGGATAAGTTCTTTGCCAAAGTGTAACACAAGTGGCCTCTTCTCCATTTCGTTATGGAGTCCTCTTTGCCCTCCATAATCCCCTGAGCACAGTCTCTACTATCTGCCTTTCTAGCCACATTCTGGCCCTTCCACTTTCCTCTTACAAACCAGATCCAAAGAGTCACAATCCACATGGTCAGACTTAGATATAGGGGCAATCCCACTTCCCTGGTACTGTTACTTGTATCCGTCAGCATTTTTGTAGCTACAATATAAAAGACTGACCATGTAACTTAGAGGAAAGACGATTTATTTTCTTATGGTTTCAAGTTCAGTCCATGTGAGGCCAGGGACTGCAGATCTCAGGGCATGGTGATGGGGAACAGAGAAAGGGAGAGCACATAGGATGTGCTCACATCATGGTACCCGGGTACCACCCACGTAAATCCATTACAATGAATTTATCTGCTGCTGGGTTTACAACCCTCATGACTCAATTATATCAATCCTGAATATAATAAATGAGCTCTGTGGGGACATTTTATATCTAACTATAAAAAAGCCCAAAATGAGGCCTGGGTGTATTGACTTGGTAAGTTTATGGGTGTTTGCTTTCCTTTTCTGGCAAAGTCCTCTTTTTTTTTTTCAGGACCTCAATGTCCCTCAAAATTTCAAGAGGGTTTCCCATCAGTCCCAGCCCCGCATGCCCACATGCTCATCATGCATACTCAAATTTGTGTTCTCAATTGTGTGTAACAGACAAAGTTGGCTCTAGAGAGTGATTTGTTCTGGGATGAAGGTGGCAAGATGGAAAATGGAGGGCCATTTACCCATAGGAAAGAAATCAGTGGAGATACAAATGAAGCTCAGTCTATAGGTTTTCTGTCTATAGATTCAACCTTAAACCTGGAAAAGAGTTTAGTTTCTACCCTCAGTCAGAAAAGCATTTAAAAAGCACTTAAAACCTCAACTTTTTTCTTTTTTTTTGTGTGTGTATGTCTGTGGCACTGGGGATTACACTCAGCGGTGCTCTACCACTGAGCTACACCTCCAGCCCCTTTTCATTTTTTATTTTATTTTGTGTTTAGGGTCTCACTAAGTTGCCCAGGCTGGCCTTGAACCTACAATCCCCGTCTTACCCTCTAAAGTACTGGGATTATGGGCGTGCACCACTGAGCCCCACTAAAAAGTTCAAGTTTGGTTATGGTTAGCCCTTGCCTTAGTGATGTGGGCTTCTGACTTCCCTGAGGATAAAGGCCTGAATCCTTACCAGGACTCTGCTCAGTCCTCAGCTCATCTCTGCTCACTCCCTGGCAGTGGCCACGCTGAGCGGTCAGCTTCTGGACAGACATTGCCTAGCCATTGCAAGCCTTCCCACCTGCTGTTCCATTTTCTGCTGGGACCATTCCCTTCCCTGACTTTCACTGAGGGCAAGCTCCTGCTCACCCTTCCTCACTCAGGCCCTGTGACTCCCCTCCCTTGGGACCTCCTGCTGTGCGCTCCCAAAGCTCATCACAGAAAGTGAAGGGTCATATGTTTTCTTTCATATGCGGAAGCTAGGAAGTAATCGGGATACCAGAGGAACTTCAGATAAACTCCAGAGAAACTCCAGTGGAGCCAGGGAGGTGGTCTAGGGGGAGGGGGTTGAAGGGAGAGGGAGAATCAATGGAAGGATCACTTCCATTGAGATTATGTACATTTGTGAGAATACCAATGCCAGTTTCAATATCCTGTATGGGGAAGGGGGGAGTGGGGAGGGAGCCAGGGGAAAGCCCACCAAGTGCTGTGTGCATGTATATCATTATCACTATGAACTACATTATGATGAAAGACTATAATGCACCAATAAAAAAAAACCCTCATTCATTTTTCCAGTAATAGCACTGGCCACTCCCCACTTCAATTGCTTGTTTCTTCCTCTAGAACATAAATTCCGCAAACACTGAGACAAATCTTTTTTTCTTGTATCCACATCTAACATAGCACTGGCTCATAGCAGTGAAGAAGTCAATAAATATCACCGGAATGAATAAGAGAATGATTATGTGTTGGATGAACAAAACCTCATCTGGAAATAGATCATTCTCCCCCAGGAGGCAGCAATGCTTCAGCCATAGCTATTGCATGGGAAAAGCTGGGCATCCACTGTAGGCATTGGAAATGTGGTTTGCACAAGAGAGATAAGCACATTTCCTCTTTTTTAAAATGATGTTTCAAACAGGAAATATAAAAATACATATGTATGCTTGATATGCAGGGAGAATGTTTAGAAAAATGTACAAGAAACAACAGGATAGTAGTAATTTCTTAGAGGGTGGGAAAAAGACATCGAAGAAGAGAGAAATCTTCACTTGATAAACTTTGGTATTCTTTGAGTTTCCCCCTTATAACCACCATCATTGTTTTTGATATTGTGAGTTGCCTTGAATTTGCAAGCATAGAGAATAATGTAATGAATATGTATCCAACATACTCACCACTCAGCTATATCTAATCTTTGCATTTTTCCATATTGGCTTAAATTATTTTTAACTTATTTTTGTGTGTGTGGTACTGGGAATTGAACCCAGGGGCATTCTATCTCCAAGTTACACCTTTTTTGTTTGGAAACAGGGTCTCACTAGGTTGCTGAAAACCTTGCTACATTGCTGAGGCTCACCTTGAATCTACAATCCTCCTGTCAGTCTCCCAAGTACTGAGATTACAGGCATGTGCCACCATGCCCAACTTGTTTAAAATTTTTTAAAAAGAAGTAAGCCTTGAAGCACTCTATATACTGTCCCCTGATCTTGCTTTATTTTTCTCTCCCAAAGGTAACCTCTAACTTAAATTTGGTATTTATCATTTCCACAAATGGATACCTTTTCTCTCTCTCTCTCTCTCTCTCTCTCTCTCTCTCTCTCCACACACACACACACACACACACACACACACACACACTTTCAAACTTTATATAAATGGCTTTGTGCTCTACATATCATTTCACATTTTCTTAATTTTGCTTAACATTACATTTTAAAATATTAATTCATGGTGATATGCTTGGTTTTAGGTCAGTGATCCTCAGTGCTGGCTGCATACTAGAATCACCTGAGGGGGTGTAAAAACTACTAACGTGTGGGTTCCACCCTCAGAGATTCTGATGAAATGCATGTACAGTCAAATTGAGAACTACTATAAGTTGGTTCATACATTTTTTTTTTACTGCTGTATGGAAGAGTTCGTTGCATGAACACTTCATAACTCATGGGCCAATTTTCCAATTGATGAATTGGCTATTTCAAGCAATTATATAATGATCATTGTTGTACTTGTTTCCTTGGGCATATTACTCTAGGGAATATAGTTAGAAGTTTAAATTGGTAGATGAAAGGTTGAATACCTTCAACTTTACTAGATATCATCATATTGCTTTCCAAAGTGTTTATAGCTATTTATTTATATTCCCATAATTTCTTGGCATCTTTTCCATTTGGTATGATCACATTTTATTTTATTTATTTATTTTTGCCCAATGTTATGCATGTGAAGTAGTACTTTATTGTTGCAAATTGTATTTTCGTGATTATGAGTGAGATTGGGCATTTAAGTTTTTTTCTCCTGTGAAGTGACTTTTGCCTATTTTTCTGTTCTTTTTGTTTTTCTTTCCTTTCTCTTCTCTCTCCCTCTCTTCCCCACCTGTGCTCAGTGCTCCTATTTTGTGGACTCTGCAGTTGCTTGCACCCTGTCATGCCATGGCCCTCAAGGCACAGACAGCTGTGGACGTGGTATCTGGAGTGCCTTCCAAGGTGATACTGAGTGCACCACAGATTTGCTGGACAAGCCATCTAGGGACTGGTAGAGTTCCTAGCCTCCTGCCTCCCGAGTCCCAGGCAGCACACCTACAAGGGTTTTCCCATCTTATATAAACAATGGGGGACTAGGAAAGCCCCATCATAGTCCCTGGCTTCAAAAAGGGATGATCAATCTGGCTGGACTTTCCTGAAGCATTTTCAGACTTCACCACCATCCCTGCTTCAGCCTCTCTCACTGCTAGTATTTCTGTCCTGTTTCCCTTCCATGAGATAACTACCATGGCTTGGAGCCCAGATATGCATTTTTGTTTGTTAATTTTTATAACTAACCATCACCATGAATGTGGAGCAGAAGGGCTAGGTCAAAGTAAGAGCTTATTATATCATTTTGAACATTATATGCTATGAGGAAAAATTTTTAAATTATAATGTCTAAATTCACACTTGAGATGACACTTTTTTCCCCTCAGTTTCTCTTTCTCATACAGACACCCCTGAAAAAGAATATGACTTACCTGAATGCTTTGTGCTTTTGTCCCTTGGAAATTTTTTGGAAGCAACTGTTTCCAGAAACTTTCCTTTGAATAGTCAAAATGCACAGCCATCGGTGTATTATTTTGTTGAATATTAAACCAGACCTAGTAAAATGTTAACATAAAGTCAGTGTAAACCCATGGGAATTCAAGGCCCATAGTTGGTAAGGATGGAGCAACATTTTAGTCTTATTACTTAATGAAGTGGCAGAAGCCAAGGAAAGTTCTGAGGCAGGCACAGATTCCAAGGTTTTGTGACCAGAGGACTACCTCATTGTAGGCTCTACAGAATCACCTGGGGGAGCTTTAAGGATAAAAGATAAAAGATTGTCCAACCCCTGTATCCCAGGGATTCTGGCTGAATATCTATGTCTTCAAAGTTCCCCAGCTGATTCTATTGTGTCACCAGGATGACTCAAGATAACTCAAATAAGATTTCCCCTATATACTTACATTCCTATCATCAAACAAACAGTCTACACTTTGTAAAGGACAAAATGGATCAAACTGCTTGTGACTTTGCCCAGTTGATGGATTCCAAAGCAAATATTCATCAGTTTCTTGAGTTAATACATAAGCCACATGCCCCTGAATAAGGAAAAAGATTTAGTCATTTTTGATGGATTTAACTAACTCTGTATGTAGAAATTATAATTAATGATTCCAATTTCTAAGAGCCCCTTCTTTAGGATTAAGACTTTTTTTAATAAGAGAAAAAAATCCCAAAGCTCCAGAAATACTTAGGCCCAGTTAGCATAAGGATTCAGATGAGAGAACTTATGAGCCAGTGCTGCCATGTGTGACCCTATAGGTGTGTTCTGATGGCAATAAAATATGTTATTTTAACAAAGTCAGTATGTTACGACAACTTTCTAAGAGAAGGGGCTCCTTTGTCTAATTTACACAAAGGTGCTATATGGACTAGCTCCGCTTTGGTTAGATATGCTTGGAATACCAAGCTGAGTTTGGTATGGAAACTGGTTTAAGGCTCTGACAGAACCATTAAACACATATTTAAAAATCCAGTAAATTAAATTCGAGGGCAAGATTTGGAATTAAGAGACTAAAGAGAAAGTCTATAGAAAGCCAGTCTGAGGAATAAAAAGTAGTCATGTTGCTATTATTTTGCTCTGCACATACCTTTTGTAGCATAAGACTTTCTTAGTGAAGAATAAATATGTCAGCTAATAATAATAATGATAATAGATTTTAACACCTATTGAGTATATATGTGTATTAGACACTATGCTAAGAATCCATACTCACTTTCTCGCTTTAATTCACTCCGAATTCTGTGAAAGAGGGAAGTTTATTATGCCTACCCTTCGGGTGAAAAACCAGAGGTTAAGGGGCTTGTCTAGGGCAACAGGAAGTGGCATTATTCCACTTCTGTGAGGGAATAGCTGAGGCTCAGAGAAACGAACACAGGCGAGAGCATACAGATAGTAAACTCCTGTCTGACTGTGCCCCAAACCCATATTCTTTTTTTTTTTTGTGGTACTGGGGGATGGAACCCAGGGGCATTCTACCTCTGAGCTACACCCCAGCCCTATTTTTATTCTTTATTTTTGAAACAGGGTCTCACTAAGTAGCTGAGGCTGGCCATGAACCTGTAATCCTCCTGTCTCAGCCTCCCAAGTACTGGGATTACCAGCGTGCACCACCACGCCCGGCTCAAACCATATTCTTAACATTATGCTGTACAGCTTTGGCCTCTTTAATCCCAAAGCCCTTGCTCTTTCACACTGTGCTCACCTTCTCTCTAGGAAAGGGGAGGCTGCACCTCAACCCCGCAGTTGAGGTGAAACCCTGCAATATTTGTTTAAATATTGTTGGCTGTTTACTGCCGCCTAGTGGCACTTAAAACCAAGCGGGAGTAATATGGGGGAACTAACTAAAGGCTTTTACTTAACAAACTTGACACAGAAATAATAAGCTCCCAAGGGAATATAAGTAAGTAAGTGACCATGACAAAAACTGTAAGGCAAGACTGGAAAGCTTACACTTAGCAAGATATTCATGGTAGGGCTAAAAACAGCCCCAAAAGGACAGGTTTCTAGAGCTATGAATTCAGGAGAAGTCTATAAATTAAGCTATAAAAATTTCAGATAGATAAACATGTATTTCTGGCCTACTCTTAAGAGATTAAAACATGGGAAATGGAGCAGAAGAAGTGTTTGTTAAAGACCTTAAAATATAGGATTAGAAACAGAGAACAGTGTTGCTGGTTCTACACTATAATTAATGCTACATACTCCACCCCACCATCACAATTTATTATGCATGGGCTATGAACAGGTTCTGTTCTCAGTACCTTATATGTACTAGGTAATATAAAATTCCCAATAACCCCATGAATTAGCACTATTTTTAGTGCTATTTTACAAAGGGGAAAAACAAGAGGAAGTTTCTTTTTTCAATTGCAGACATTTTGAAGAACTAACATTATCCTCTTAACTAGTAATTATTTGCCCGTGCAGTTCTCTAATTAGCTTGTGAGAATATGGAAACTTGGGGCTGAAGTATTTTAAACTTATAGGTGAAATCTGATTTGGTCTTGCTCATGCTATTCCAGCACTTACTTCTAATACTGAGGTTCCCAGGAGGACCAATGCCTTCTTTCCAAAATACAGAAAGAAATTACAGAGAAGTATGGCATGCTCTTCCTTACTTCCAATAGCCAAACTGATGCAGCGCTAATTCAAAACAAAAGCAACAAGAACAGCAACAACAAAGAAGAAGAAAGAAGGGGAAAATTGAGTAATGCATGCATCCAAAAGGTATAAAGCCACTCCGCTTCCTCCACTTCCAAACACACATTATCATCATCATCATCATCACATTGTGGTACTGGGGATTGAACTCAGAGGTGCTCTACCACTGGGCTACATCCCCAGTCATTTTTATTTATTTATTTTTTATTTTGAAATAGGGTCTCACTAAATTGCTGAGGCTGGCATTGGACTTGGGATCCTCCTGCCTCAGCCTTCTGAGTATCTGGGATTACAGGTATGTCCCATTATACCCAGCCTAAACACATTCATTTTTACCAAGTTGCTCAGATGACAGCAAAGCAAAAAGCTCTGGCTTTATTGGGCATTAGAAGAAGAGTACATTGCCTTGGAACAATGGGTTCACCTTTATTATGAGACACTTAATGTGGCTATTGTACAGAGTGGCCAGATAATTTATATGCAGAATAGGATATTCTTATTTAGGACAAATATTAAACTGTCTGGCTATGCTGGGACATATGGACCAATATTTTGAGGAACTTTATCTATTAAGGAATGACATCATGTTTTGGGGGGAAGTAACCCCTTAGGCAATGGAGTTACATTCTGTCCTGTACAATATAATATTCAACTCAGGGAGAGGAAGAATTGGAGCCCAATCAGGAAGAATGATTGAAACTTATAAGAGATATAATATAGGGTGCATAATAAGGCAGAGAAAAGAGGCAGCAGAAGAGGTAGCCTAGTGGTTTATGACCTAATTCTAGTCAATAGGTATGTTTTGTTTGGACCTTAGAATTTTTTTTTTCCTTTTTGCTCCTGGGGATTGAACTCATGGGCATTCTACCCCTGAGCTACACCCCAGTCCTTTTTAGTTTTTGTTTTGAAAAAGGGTCTCACTAGCTTGCTGAGAGTCTCACTATACTGCTGAGGCTGTCCTTGGTCCTCAAACCTGTAATCCTTCTGCCTTAGCCTCCCAAGAACTGGGATTACAGGCACATGCCACCCAATTGGATTTTTTTTAATGGAAAATTTCATACAAAACTTTGGATTACAGACTTCTGTCAAAAAAAAATTCCAAAGATCTACCAAATATATGGACCCAAATGTTCCAATGATAAAAATCTGTTGTTGCTGAGTAGCAGCTACACTTTAAACACACACACACACACACACACACACACACACACACACACACACACACACACATTCAGGTGCTCTCTGGGTTGGAGAAGGCCAGGGAGATAGGGATGGTGTGAGAGAGCTAGTGAGCTCTCTTCATATCAACTATTTACCAGTCGGTGTGGGAGCATTTCAACATTTTAACAACTGATATGGCCATATCGGTATGCTCTGTCTGAATATGATAGCACAGGCTGGGGGTTAGGGAAGATGGTAAGGAGGCCCTTCTGATAGAAGAGTGTGGACAGAAGAACTAAAAGCAGAATATGAATGGTTTTCAAGGAGGTTCCCCTGACCAGATTTCATAATGGGAGGAGAGAGAAGATAAGAGTATGTAACTAATTTTTCCTGAGTTCCAGGAGAAACTAGAACTCCTGTTTGACATAGATGAGGAAATTGGGGTCCAATGAGGTTAGATAATTTATCTTAGGTCATGTAGCTTTTCAGTCACGAAACTAGGATTTGAACTCAGGTTTGTTTGACTCCAAAAACTGTATGTTAGGTGGGAGAAACTAATTCATGTCTTGAGAAATGTATTCAATTATACACTCATGTCAGGGTTACTAGTGTTGCTTGAATGATGATTTTTAGCTTAGCCTCTTTTAATGTTCTGCAGGATTATAATACTCTTGAACACATTCTGATCAAAGAGTCTCAGAATAGCCTAGGCTGAAACACTTTTTTCTGTGTTCTACCAGGTTAGAATCATTGGATCTTGGACCAAATCCATGGGCATATGTCTTCCTTGGTCTCACTTAGCAGGAGGCAAGGAAGCTGACCTATTTAGTTAGCTCTGTGTCCCCTAAGTCCATTTTAGCTCAAACTTATCCCCTAAAACATTCTAGATAAGTGCCAGGACTATGGGTTCTAAATGAAAGTGTTCCTCTCTCAGGCTCCCATAATATTTGTATTTTCCAATTAAAATATTTATTGAATATTTGCTAAATTTAAAGCAGCACCTCAACAATGAACAAAAAAAATAAGTCTCCTATCTTCAAGGAGGTAATGATTGGGATGTGTATAGGGTGTGGGTATAAGGTCAATACATAAACAACTAAATATAATTAAGGTGGAATGGAAAAAGTGCTGTAATTAGGGTTGCCAGACTTAGAAAAATAAATATAGGATGCCTAGTTAAATTTGAATTTCACATAAATGCAACTGGCTTTTTAGTATATGTCCCAAATATTGCACAGGTCCTGGATTTATTTAGCAACTGGTCTAAAAGGAACTTTAATCTAATTGCTAAGGAAGGGCAGTGCTACCTGAGCTCTTCATTCAGAATGGGGGAGACTAAGGAAAGCTTTTGGGAAGTGGTGGTGTTTGCTCTAGACTTCAGAGTCTGACCAAATCCATGGTGACAAGCTGCCTGTCTCTGGAGAATATCATGATGTTGTACTCATGACTTTTTCACTGAATCGAAATATTCATGAGCTACTACTTAGATTTTTGGTCTTCATAAATTATTTCCATAGACTGTTAAAGACAGAATTGATGTATAAAATTATCACATTCTTTAAAATTTTACAAGGCAAAGTATGCATCCATACATAATATTTTATAAAGAAAAGCAAGTAAGAAATATGTTTTAACTATAAAATGCAATTTGTTACCTCTGATGTCATCCATATATCACAACCATCATTTTCATCCAGTGTATCAGGCATAAAAGGAATCAAAGATACAAATCGAGCAATGAGGTCCTAGAATAATATTAAGTAACATTTCTTGAGTGTATACTATATGTCCATCACCAAGCATAGTGTTTTATAAGTTTTATCTCATTTAGTATATATACTACAAGCCTATGAAGTGGACACTATTGTTATTCTAGTTTTACAGAAGAAGAAACAAGCTTAGAGTGATTAAATAACTTGCCCAGGGCCACATGGCTAATATAATATGTGGACTCAGTGAGGACTGAGCCCAGAATGTGCATGTGAACCATTTTATTTTAGTATAACAAATTATTAAAAATTTAAATATAACAATACGTATGAACATTAAACATGTACTTTAAAGTACAACTGTTAAACATTTTTAAAAGATGCTGAATAACAGTAAAGGTTTGATTTGCTTTTAGGTTCAAAAACTGTCAACTCTTTTTCTTTTTTTTTTTTTTTTTGCGGTATCGGGGATTGAACCCAGGGGCGTTCTACCTCCGAGCTACGCCCCCGGCCCTATTTTTTTATCCTTTATTTTGAAACCAGGTCTCACGAAGTTGCGGAGGGCCTCACTAAGTAGATGAGGCTGGCCGTGAACCCGGATCCTCCAGTCTCTGCCTCCCAAGTACTGGGATTACAAGCGTGCACCACCACGCCCGGCTCAACTCTTTTTCTTAAGATAAGTTTGTTATAAATTGCTGCCACAGGAGATAGTGGTGCAGCCTGTTTTCTCAAACAGTCGAAGTTATTCTGTGGATCTTTCCCCCTGGAGTGCTGGAGACAAAGATGCAGACTAAGTTAAAACAGGAGAAAGGGATACGCATAAACAAACAATAAGTTAACACAGAAGGTTAACATTTTAGTTAATGTCCAATGACCTTCTACATTAGTGACTTCATGCAGTTAATACATATGGCCCACAATCCTTGATAAGCAAAGGAGCTAGGATTTATTTATTTAAAAAATAAAGATTCAACTCGAGATGGATCAAAGACCTGGAAGTTAGACCAGAGACTGTGAAATTATTAGAAGAAGCCATAGGTCCAACACTCCATCATATAGGCACAGGTAGAAACTTCCTCAACAAGACATCCAAAGCACAGGAAATTAAAACAAGAATTAATAAGTGGGATAGCATTAAACTACAAAGCTTCTGCTCATCAAAGGAAACCATCAAGAGCTTAAAGAGAAAGCCTACAGAATGGGAAAAGATCTTTGCAAGCTATCCCTCTGACAGAGGTCTAATATCTAGGATATACAAAGAACTTAAAAGACTTTACACTAAGAAAA
>PVJS01009108.1:0-14206 GCA_004027185.1 Glis glis
GAAAAAAAAAAAAAAAAAAAAAGAATGTTCACGGCAGTATTGACTGGGAATTACCATAAAATGAGAACAACTCAAAAGTCCATCTATTATGCAATAGTAAAATATAGTGGTCCCACTCATATGATAAAATATTGTCAACCTGTAAAAATGAATGAACTGCCACTACATGCACTAATAGGCAAGCGACAACAACAAAAATAAATTTGGTATTACTCTTATTTATATAAATTTCAAGTAGGCAAAATTATATTGCTTAGGGAAAAGAGATGTGAGTGCTAAAACTAAATAAAAACGAAGAAAAGGTTATCACAGCCATCATAATAGTGTTCGCCAGGGAGCTGGGGATGGGATGAGATAGGAGACAACGGGACCAGCATTGTTCTGTTTCTGAACCCAAGTGGCAGTTTCAAAGAAAAACCAGAGCTGGACAATAATTAAAGTGGTTAAAAACAGGTTATTCACGACTATTGCAATAGGGGGAAAGAGTCCTCACTATAGGTTGAGACTCAATTTTAAATATAGCGTGGTCAAGTGGGAATTTATAACCAATGAGCAGGGTCATTGGATAGAAATAGCTGAATAGACCTAACAGGATTCTTGCTGACCCAGGCCAGGGTGATCAGACATCCCCTGGGGGAGGGTGGCGGATGAGGAACTTGATTATAGTGGCAGCAATCAGATATGGAGGATCAGATATACAGGATGGGGGATTTTTCTTAAACCTACTTGACAGGGTTCTTGCTAAAACTGAATTTTAGAAGAAAGTGCACAGGCAGACCTAGGAGAAATGTTCAGAAGCCAGACGAAAGGTTGGTCAAGCAAAGAATCTTTGCCACTTCACGGATGTTTTCTTATAATTATAATTATTATTATTTAGTATTGGAGGTTGAACCCAGAGGCATTCTACCTCTGAGCTATACGCCCAGCCCAATTTTATTTTTTTATTTTGAAACAGGGTCCCACTAAGTTGCTGATGGACCTCGCTAAGTTGCTGAGGCTGGCCTCAAACCTGCAATCCTCCTGTCTCAGCCTCCCAAGTCCTGGGATTACAGGTGTGTGCCACCATGCCCAGCTTCTTATAATAATTTTTAAACTGCATATGTTATACATTCTTCTGTCTAAAGACCTCACAATTTTTTTAAAAAAATTATAAAACTTTAAGTGGAAAATGCATGGAAAGAAGACTGTTTAGTAAAGGAATTTGCAGGGCATTACATATGATTCAGTGTTAGGATTTCTAGTTCCTTTTTAATTCTTTCCACTGCATTTGTGAAGTGGTTCATTCATTCAGTCGGTCACCTATTTAATGTTTGTTAACCTTTCTAGTCGCAGGTACCCTATGAGGCGGTAGAGATACATTGAAGAAAGGTCTGGCCTCTGCAGTCAAGTTGCTCACAATATGGTGACGGAGAGGGAGTTTACAGTTTATGACCACGGAGTCTGGTGAACACAAGGATACAAGGATGTGGAGGGGGAGATGCCGAGAGGTGACTCATTTCAGAAATGAGTCCTGAAGGAGGTCTACACCGGAGGCAGAAAGGCTGGGCCGTGGCATTCCCGACCAAGGGAAAAGCAAATACCAAGGAACAGGAAGGGGCAGGACAGGGATAGGAATGGTTTTGTCCGATCTCAGGGCACACATTAGGACGTGGCCAGAGACTTGACTGAAGATGCAGGCAGAGGCCAGACTGAACAGGTGGGGCTCTGAGTGGGTGGAATATTAAAATAATAATGGTTTAAAAGAGAGAGGTCTGTTGCTTGGCCATGTGAATGAAGTCAGCAGGGGGTGGGCAGGCTGCTAAAATCAAGGACCCAGTTCCCTCCTTTCTTCTGCCCTGTGATCCACATATGGCTGATAATTAGCACAACACAGGCCTTTAAAATAGAGATGGTTTTATTATAAAATTCTAAAAATGTGCTTTAAAGGACAATCATGGGAATACTGCATACATGGAAACATCTTCATAATGCAAACAATCACACAGGTGAATTTATGTTGTGGAATTAATACTTTTTTTTTGCGGTACTGGGGATTGAACCCAGGGGTATTCTACCTCCCAGCTACACCCCCAGCCCTACTTTTTATTCTTTATTTGGAAACAGGGTCTCACTAAGTTGCGGAGGGCCTCACTAAGTAGCTGAGGCTGGTCGCGAACCTGGATCCTCTGGTCTCAGCCTCCCAAGTACTGGGATTACAAGCGTGCGCCACCATGCCCGGCTGGAATTAATACTTCAAAATATTCTTCTTTTCAATTAAGAAGAGTTTTCAGAGCACCATTATTTGAATGGAAGGTGTTTTTCATATCAGAGTTCATCTTTGGTCTGCAAATAAGAAACAACACATTTAGAGCCACTGACAAGTTTAATATGAGCCAAGAAGACATGCACTAGCTAATAATTACTTTCTCATAAAGGTGAGAGATGGAAAAAAAGCCAAGTTGCTGCCCCATGCCTGTAGGAACTATTTCTGGAGGACCAGAATTATCCAAGGGTAAAACGACATTGTGTGGCACAGGGCTACTGGGGGGAATCCCAAACATACTCAGGTCTGTGTTACTGTGGAGCCCTCGTGTTATGAACAGTATCAGAGGAAGCCTGGAGTACACGAAGAATAAGATAGGAACAAAGCTGCTATTCTGTCCAGAACTTCCACTAATCAGTGGGAGATACTGACGTGGCACCTCCTCTATATTACTAAGACAAGATAAAAATTAAACATTCACAGAGAAAGAAAGCTGCAGTTTCCACTGGCGCCAAAGTGAGAAGTGTTGTGATACTAAGTCACAAATTTGATGAGGGGTTCCTTTTATTTATTTTGTGGTACTGGGGACGGAACCCAGGGGCATTCCACCTCTGAGCTATACCCCCAGTCTTTTTTTTTGTTGTTGTTTGTTTTTTGTGTGTGGTACTGGGGATTGAACCCAGGGGCATTCTATGCCCCCAGCCCTATTTTATTTTTGTTTGGAAACAGGGTCTTGCTAGGTTGATGAGAGTCTCACTACTTCCTAAGGCTGTCCTTGAACCTGCGATCCTCCTGTCTCAGCCTCCCAAGTACTGGGATTACATGTGTGTGCCACCACGTCCAACTATTTTTTATTTTTGAAACAGGGTCTCACCAAGTTGCTGAGGTCCTCGTTAAATTGCTGAGGCTGACCTCATACTTGTGATCCTCCTATCTCAGCCCCCTAAGTACTGGGATTACAGGTGTGTGCCACCATGCCCGGCATGAGGGGTGCCTTTTGATTTGGCAATTCCTATTTCATCATTGGCTTTAAGTGATTTCACGGACTTGACAGGGTTAACACTAATGTTGTTCCATAAGAGGGCCAGTGAGTTAGTGGTAAATCATTTCTCCAAAAAAGACAAAGATAAAAGCAAAACAACCAAAATTCTGACTTGTTCCTGGCTGCCAAAACTTTAGTGAACACTTAACAACTGCTGAGCTCACGTGAGCTGGTTCTGTCATATCACCGAGGCCAGTGGTCAACTGATCCCTTTTAAACACCCTTAAGAGGCGGGCATAATAATTGCCTAATCTGCTGTCTCATCTTTGGTTATAATACCACCATTTTGAGTTTGTTCATTTGGAAACATACAGTGTTGCTTAAAATGATGTCAAGCCGGCATATTTACACACACACATACACACACACACACACACACACACACACACACACACAATACAGTTTGTACAATTTTTTTTTTTTGCGGTACCGGGGATTGAACCCAGGGGCGTTCTACCTCCGAGCTACACCCCCGGCCCTATTTTTTATCCTTTATTTTGAAACCGGGTCCCACGAAGTTGCGGAGGGCCTCACTAAGTAGCTGAGGCTGGCCACGAACCTGGATCCTCCAGTCTTAGCCTCCCAAGTACTGGGATTACAAGCGTGCGCCACCACGCCCGGCTCAGTTTGTACAATTTTTATTCCATCAAAAAAAAAAACCCAACTATAATCAAAACACCACTCTACCACCATACTCTCTCTCCATATGCAAACATGCACACAATCTGATCATGAAAGACTGGTTTTTGCTTTGCTATAATCCACCTAGATGATTCTGAGCTAAATTCTTTTATGGGTTCAGTTTTGTTGCCCATAAAACAAAGGCAATGAGTGCATAACCTCTAAAGTCCTTGTTGGCCTTATGTAAATCTAACTTTTAGAAATGAAATCACCATGCTCTGGTATTAACAAAGATTGCTTTCTTTTTTTCTGGTACTATGGATTGAACCCAAGGGTGGTCTACCCCTGAGCTACACCCCCAGCCACATTTTATTTTATTTCATTATTTGGAAACAGGGTCTAAGTTGCAGAGGGCCTCACTAAGTTGCTGAGGTTGGCCTCGAACCTGCAATCCTCCTGTCTCCTGTCCTCCCAAGTACTGGGATTACAGGCGTGTGCCACCATACCCAGCTCAGAGATTGCTTTTAAATGAACAATTTGATAACATTTAAAATATTTAAAAATATTCATGGTTGCATATTTTTTCATCTCTGCATTGGAATGATGAACTTTGCCAAACCTATCTCATGGGGAGATGAGAGCGTGTGATGATCCACATGAAAATATTTTTCTTTATTATTTTGGTGGTACTGGGGATCGAATCCAGGGGCATTCTACCTCTGAGCTACACCTCCAACCTTTTTATTTATTTTTTTTTATTTTGAACCAGGGTCTCGCTAAATTGCTGAGGTTAGCCTTGAACCTGTGATCCTCCTGTCTCAGCTTCTCAGTGCTGGGATTAGAGGCTTGTACTACCATGCCCAGCTCGAAGAGACTTTTCAAACTGTAAACATCTGTTCAAAGGCCATGTGATCTGAATTCTCACATTAAAAAAGGCTTCGCTTAGCTTTGCCAGAGAGCTACTCTGTCCTCTCCCTTCCCTGCATTTTAGCACCCTTTCTCGTGCACCCTTATCATCTACTCCACTGTCTCTCTGGTAGACTGAGTGGCTTGAAGGCCTCGGGAGGAGCCCAACCATTTGTTGCCTAATTGAATAACTGGACGAATGAATGCAAATTTGGATGGGCATCAGCTCTAACTCTGACACTAACCAGAAGGTCAGATCCGTTACCTTTTTCCTATGGCATGTGCAAGGAAAGAGGTCGTCCTCGGCCTGTGGCTCTACTCTCTTCATGCCCTCTCGGATTTGGGGCTCACTCACTTGTAAGTTGGCATATTCCTGTTAAGCAGCAACAGAGAAGCATTCCTTATGCAATACTCTATGTGCATTCACAAAATGAGACATACTGCAATTCACAGACCAAGACCTATTCAATTCACATGTGTATGTCAAAGACTGATGCATAAAGTCCTTCATACCCCCCCAAAGGCCCAACAACAGAGCTGGAGTCCTGCAAGGTCTTTGTACTCTGGCTGTATATTCCTAACAAATGTCTCATTATTCTATCCCAATTTTTTTTGTGTGTTTGTGTGGCATTGGGGATTGAACCCAGGGACATTCTACCTCCCAGCTACACCCCCAGCCCTATTTTATTTTTATTTAGAAACAGGGTCTTGCTAGGTTGATGAGAGTCTCACTACTTGCTGAGACTGTTCTTGAACCTGTGATCCTCCTGTCTCAACCTCCCAAGTACTGGGATTACAGGTGTGCGCCACCATGCCTGGCGTCTATCCCAAATTTATATGACTGTTTTGTTTTACCACCTTCTGTCTTATAGAGAAAATAATTTTGCATATGATCTTCCCCAGAATGAGAATTTGACAGATTCTGCCTTTCCCTCCACGGCTTATATAAGCCTCAAACATCATCTTCATTGATTATGTTCTTACTCTGGGAAAAGCGTGAGGTGCTAAGCACTGATGCTAAATATTTGTGAATGAATGAATGCTACCCAGTGGATATTTAGAAATTCAGACGTGAATCTCCCCATTCATTCATTCTACACAGGTCACCCTCTGCATCCTTTTACTATTTTCTAAGGAAGGTTAAAAAACAGGAGGGGCCAGTACAGACCAGAAACAGACAAATTTTGCTTTGTAGCAGAGCTTAAGGTATGAGACTCGGTATCTGTAATTCTGTGATAAAAATCTTAGTCTAGCTCTAGTAAATCTTGCAAATCATTTGTTTATTGCTGCATTTTTCATGAGCCTTTTAAATTGTCAGTATGTTTTGATTACAATCCCAAAGTGCTTAGGTCCATGAAAATAATTTCCAAGAGAAATCATGGTTCGAGCCAGGTGTGGTGGTGCATGCCTGTAATCCTAGTACTTGGGAGGCTGAGACAGGAGGATCACAGGTTCCAGGACAGAGTGTAGTAACTCGAGATCCTGTTTCAAAAGAAAAAGTAACAAGGGCTGGGGTGTAGCTCAATGTTTAAGTACTCCGGGGTTCAATCTCCAGCACCACACATACACAAAAAAAGGCAAGGCTCAGTAGGGTTATGATGAGAGATCCAAACACACATTCCACTGTTTACACCAAAAAGCTCTGTTAGGCAGCAGCGATATAATACAAAGAGAAAAATACAAATCCAGATAACTTTGCAGAATTGGAGGCCAATTTCTTAATCATATACTGTATAGTTGTACTATTAATACTTTTCCTATGATGTTATAACATTCTCCATCAGCTAATTTTTGGTTTTTCAACTACTTTTTATCATTTCTTAGTATTTGTCCTTGATTTTCACCCAAAGAAGTACATGTAACTCCTTATATTATAGAAATTAAATTTTAATATCCTTATATTTTAGAAATTAAGTGAAACATTATTTGCCTCTAACGTGTCCAACTGTAAGTTATACGACTATTTTCTTGGAAAATACTGACCTGAAAAAGTTTGAAATAATAACAGAATATGTCATCGCCCATGAGATTATTTCTTGCAAATTCTTGTCCTGCTTTTGCTATCTTCTTTGCCTATGGGAATTTTAAAAAGCCTTTAATGAAACATGTTTCCCATGTAGACACATGTAAACAGATAACGGCAGGAAACATATCCTTAGGGGTAGTCATACTACATGGCAAAAAGAACATTTAACAGAGTACATGTGTTCAAATCAAAGAGAGGTTTTCAAGACTCAAAAGTTTGAAAAATCATATTGGGCTACTTAGAATTAAGCCTCTTGTGTAGAGAGAAGATATATACAAAACAAAGTAAAGACAGGCATGGTGGTGCACGCTTGTAATCCCAGTACTTGGGAGGCTGAGACGGGAGGATCCGGGTTCGCGGCCAGCCTCAGCTACCCTCCCAGTGAAGCCCTATGCAACTTAGTGAAACCCTGTTTCAAAATAAAGAATAAAAAATAGGGCTGGGGGTATAGCCCGGAGGTAGAATGCCCCTGGGTTCAATCCCCGGTTCTACACACACCCAAAAAATAAATATAAACAAAGCAAAGTGACAATGACTTTGTAAAGTAAGTGCAAAATGAAGTGATATTAATACACTGCTGTCACAGTTTTTTTTTTTTTTTGGTACTGGGATTGAACCCAGGGGCGGTCTACCTCTGCGCTACACCCCCGGCCCTATTTTTTATCCTTTATTTTGAAACCGGGTCTCACGAAGTTGCGGAGGGCCTCACTAAGTAGAGAGAGAGAGAGAGAAAGAGAGAGAGAGAGAGCGAGTGAGCTGAGGCTGGCCGTGAACCTGGATCCTCCGGTCTCCGCCTCCCAAGTACTGGGATTACAGGCATGCACCACCACACCCGGCTTGCTGTCACAGTTTTCAGAAGACAAATAGAAGCTTATTCTGGTAATCCCTCATTTTACTCCACAACACATGTCCTGCCAGACTGGCCTTTTTTTGTGTGCGCGCGTGTGTGTGGTTGAACCCAGGGGTACTCTGCCACTAAGCTACACTCCCAGCCCTTTTTATTTTGAAACAGTGTCTTGCTAAGTTGCTGAAGGCCTCGCTAAATTGCTGAGGCTGGAGTCAAACCTGTGATCCTTCTATCTCAGCCTCCCAAGAACTGGGATTACAGGCGTGTGTCACTGAACTCAGCTCATGCTGGCCATCTTAATTATCACATTGCTAGCAGAGGCAATGCTTGCGCCGGAGACCCACGCAACTGAAAGAGAAGCCATGATCCAGGTCACGGCATAACTTTTGATTCACAGGAAGGGTGGACAGTTAATCCAAGATGCAAAGGCTGTGGTCACTCCAGAATCGCTGTGCTACTGATGGGCAGGCAGCTTCCCAATTCTGTATCTGAGCATCGTGAACACTGTCTGGGCGCATGACATTTCAAGTGCACCCTGTGACTCTGGGGTACGAGTGGGAGTAAGCCTTCCAGGAGACTCACCTCTTCGTCATGATCTTTCGCCCACTGGAGCTTTTCCAGCAGATCGCTCAGGTCGCTTTTAACTGGAATGTAGTGTATCCAGGGCTGCAGCTCATTGTAAAAGTGCTCGTAGTAGATGGAGTCCTGCTTCAGCACCACACTGTCGCCCACCAGTAGATAGGGCAGGCGATACGCTGCTACGGTGCCATCAATGTTTATTTGATACTTATGCTGCCAATCAGCAGTAAAGTAAAAGAACCTCCAATAAATTCCCATTTGCCACTTTTTTTCTCCTCCCCATTCCATACATCAGTTTGCTGTCCTCAGATACAAACTGGTCTGATTTTGCCCTCTGCCTCTGCCATGTAGTATATTAAACACCACACTGACATAGAGCTAAATGTTCATTTTGATATGGTCCTAAATTTCACAGGAGAGCAACAATTTAATGTTGAAACAGTCAATAAAATAAAATGGTTGTCCTAAGGCTGCAACGTAAGGCAGGAAAGATAGATTTGTAATTTTGTGATTCTTCTACTTCTTTATTGACCGCAAGTGTGCACCTAACAATGGCACATTCTGTGTCATGTTAACCATATTTTAAAACACCAGATGGCCACACATATGTCTTGAGGAAATTAACAAGCTTTGGGGCAAGAACATCTATGAATAAGAATATTCATCGAACTATGATATTCAATAACTTTAGCTGTAGACAACTCATCAGACAGGAGTAGGGCCAAGACATAACGAAACATCCCTCCAAGGTATGTTGGCTAGTATCTGCTCTCTTTAGCTATAACCATTTCTTGCAAAAATCTTTGAGACATGCTTATGAAAAACACCAGCGATTCAACATATGGTATTGTTTAGGTCTATCTCCCTCCATGTGACCCATCAAAAGAAAATTTGGCCATCTGCAGGGCAGACGGAGCTCACTAATCACTTGCCTTCCCCCACACAGAGGGTGACCAGCTTTTGCCCATCTTTCTCTCCACCCCAGGGGACATCAGAAACCACCCCGTGGTCCAGAGAGCAGGGCAGTGCGCACCGCTTGAGAAAGGGGGATGTTAGAAAAAGGATGGCTTCCTGGGAAACCTGAGGGCTCTGCATTCCCAACAGATGCTTCCCTTCCTCCTCAGAATTCCCAGGCAGAACGTCTGGATGGGTTTCAAGTCATTCCTCATCAGAGGGCCTGATGAGAGACACCTGGTTTACATCTCCTTTAGTCTGTCTCCATGCTGTGGTTCTGGTAAGAAGTATTTGTAAAATGACTTACATGTACTTATTAATGAAAAAGGATTTGAGCTGACATGTGCTTATCTTAAGAGTTAGCTGGAAAAACAAAAGCTCTACCCAGCCTCCGAGCTCCCTCATGTGTATTCAACGTCAGGGCTGGGGGGGTGAGTCCAGACCCAGGCTGCCCGCTGGTCTCCAGCAACTCCATCATGGTTGCTCGCTATGGTCTGTGCTCCTCTCTCCCATCCCCTGTGATTTACAGCTTCAATTTCTCTTCCCTCAAGCGCTATTGACACAGAAATTGGAAAATCAAAAAGGATTGACCACTAATGAGGTTGTACCTTAAAGAAGTCGAAAAAGGAGATGTGTTTCACAATGGGACCGTACAGGCTCTCGTCATGTTTAAAGAAGAAAAAGTTGGTGAAGGCAGCGTCGATGAGTTCCGGGTGTTTTCTACTGAGTTTCACCAGCTCGAGCCTCTCCTTGCGGCTGTCCCGCCCTCTCCAGACAGCTGTGGAGTTTTTACTTTCCCAGGGAGGCCCCGTGTTGGCTTGCACGGACATTATATCCAGACTTACTCTAGAAGACAGAAAGCGCAACCCGTCTTCCTCCCAAACCATGACCTCACTAAGGCGGATGGCCAAGAACTCACCAAAGAGCAAACCAAGGCTGGGGGCCACCCTGACCCCTCGCTCACCGGCCCATGGTTTCTAGAACAGAGTCGGTCAAGTCGTAGGTGGGCATCACAATATCCTTGGAATCCGTGGAGCCGCACCAGGAAAAGATCGGATGGATGTTTGAGTTGGACTTCTTTTTTTCCAAAGGCCAGTCTCCCAAATTAACAAAAAACTCCACATCTGGCATCTTCACCTACGAAAAAGAAAACAAAGAGCTTATTCACAGTTCTTGCAGACCTTATATTTATCAATTAAAATTAACAATTGGGCCGGGCGTGGTGGTGCACACCTGTAATCCCAGTACTTGGGAGGTTGAGACAGGAGGATCACAGGTTCGAGGTCAGCCTCCGCAAATGAGTGAGACTATGTTTCAAAATTTTATCTTATTTTTTATTTTTTGCAGTACTGGGGATGGAACCCAGGGGCATTCTACCTCTGAGCTACACCCCCAGCCCTATTTTTTATTCTTTATTTTGGAACAGGGTCTCACTAAGTTGTGGAGGCCTCACTAAGTAGCCGAGGCTGGCCGCGAACCCGGATCCGCTGGTCTCAGCCTCCCAAGTACTGGAATTACAAGTGTGCACTACCAAGCCTGGCTTCAAAATTTCAAAAAATAGGGCTGAGGGTGTAGCTCAGTGGTAAAATGCTCCTGGGTTCCATCCCCAGTAACACACACACACACACACACACATAAATAAATAAATTAATTAATTAAAAAAAATTAACAATTGCACTAAATGAAAGGCCAACCTTACAAGCTTCAGGCAATTATAATTACTTCAGTTTGAACACGAGTAACTTTTCCAAATATGGTTATATGCATAAGCATCCTAAGTTTCCTTTCTGGGGTGTCCAAATTGGTCAACAGACTCACTACAAAAGGGATGAGGTGGCAAAGGTAACGTCTGTTCTCATGCTGCAGAGAGATGCTAAGATGATCAAAGAGAGAAAGAGATTTATGTGAAAATAATTTTAAAAAGCATTATTAGAGCACTCAGGACTCTAACTGTACTTTCGTATAATGAGCTAGATACTCTCATTTTAAAAACATGCACGGGGAAGTGGTAGGAACAGGATTTGAATTCAGGAAGTCCAACACCAAGGCCAACAGAGTGACTTCCAAGCTATGCTGCCCCTACTGACAAATGCCATGAATATGTTAAAAGAACCTGCTTTATTAGTTGTAGAAAATGCTTCAAGTATTTGTAAAATAAGCAATATATATATACATATATATATAAATTATATATATATTATTTAATATATAATATATATTAGGTAGGAACTGTACTGTGTTAGTCAGTCTGAGAAGCATCTTGAGAGACTGGAATCTCGAAGAAAATCCTTATTTTTCCATGGATAGACACAAATAAGCAAGAAATATTTGCCAGTATTCTGATGTTTTAGCCTAAAGGAGGCATTGTACTGATGCTAAGTTAACAACTGCATTTAGAAATAACTGAATGCATATTCTGGACATTCTACCTCTGAGCTATACTCCCAGCCCCTTTTATTTTCTGTTTTGAAACAGGGACTTGGTAGGTTGCTGAGAGTCTAAATTACTGTAATCCCCAGTACTGGGATTACAGGCATGTGCCACCACACCCAGCTGCTTTGCAATTTTTAGAAGAAAAGTACCATGATTATCCATGAGTAATTCAATCAAAATATGCACACGTTATTCAATAAATAAATATTATAATAGATTATATAGACATATACAATTGGTAAAAAGGTTGGTATAGTTTTTTATATCAGCCATTTTAACATTCCTGTCAAAGTGTTCTGCTAGAACCCCAAGGAACAGAATTCAGTACAGGGGGAGTCTTCTTTGGACTCAAAGTAGGTTTAATACCAAACTCATTTTACTGGAATGCCATTTTCTTTCCTCTTTAAGGCATTGTTATGGGTTGAACTGTTTCCCCTAAAGAGATATGCGTAAATCCTAAACCCCAGAGTTTCACCCCAAGAGTGAACTTATTTGGAAACTGGGCTATTGCAGATGATATTAGTTAAGATGAGATCATGCTGGAGCAGGGTGGGCTGTTAATCCAATATGACTGTGTCCCTATGAAAAGAGAGACAGAAATGCAGGTAAATGAAAGGAGAAGGCCATGTGACGAGAGGCAGAGACAAGAGCGATGTAGCTGCAGACCAGGGAACACCAAGGAGAGAGGGCCACACCGGACATTAGTGTGCACAGGGAGGGATGCTACCAGCATCATGCACCAGGGGCATGGCCCGGCTGGCACTTTGGTTTTGGACTTCTGGCCTCCAGAACTGTGAGAGCATAAATTTCTGTTGTTTTGAGCCACACAGTGTGCAGCACTTTGTTACAGCAGCCTTAGAAAACTAATATGGGTACCCTGCATGACATGAAACTTCAGAATAGCCGGGCGTGGTGGCGCACGCTTGTAATCCCAGTACTTGGGAGGCTGAGACCGGAGGATCCGGGTTCGCGGCCAGCCTCAGCTACCCTCCCAGTGAGGCCCTCTGCAACTTAGTGAGACCCTGTTTCAAAATAAAGAATAACAAATTGGGCTGGGGATGTGGCTTGGAGGTAGAATGCCCCTGGGTTCAATCCCTGGCACCACAAAAAATAAAAACAAAACAAACAAAAAAACCCACTTCAGAATAGTATTACAGTAAGGGTCCAGAAGAAAACATCCTGATGCTGTATCAGCTTTATTTTGAAATATTATATTATTCAAGATGCATCAAAATTGCTTATTATGACTAAGTGAAAATACTTACCTTTCTTGTCAAAGAAAGTAGTATGGCATCCATGAAAATTCTAAAACCTACATGTTCACCATGAGTCTTGATATAAACCTAAAAGAGAATTGGACATTTCTATATTAGTCTAAAAGTACTGGCGGACTTCACTGAGGAAAAGCTTGCCACATTGAGTCCTGTTGGGATGATGTTTAATAAAACTATTTAGCTACTTGTAGCCAAGTGGTCAAAACAAAAAATCAGGAAAACAAGCAAGCCCCCGTCACGTGTTGTACCTTGTTATCCTTCAAGGTGTAGTGACACAAGCTCTGCCTCTGGCCAAATCTTTTTGGGATTTCTGCTGCAATCTTTTCTGGGTCCACCGTAGGGAAATGTGCCAGATCTTTCTGAATCTGAGTAATGGTTCCTGGGCAGTTCATCTCCCTTAACCAGGCTGCACTGTCTTCCAAAGGACAGTCGCAGCTCTCATGGTAAACTGGCCCTGTTTAGACACGAGGAACAATGCACAGCAGGGAGGACGTCACTATGCACTTGAAACATGCAGCACACATCCAAAACACACGCTTCCTGGGTTCCAACACGTTAGGCAGAAAAGCATTTTGATTGAAAACATACGTTTAAAGAAATATACTATGCCGGGTGTGGTGGCGCACACTTGTAATCGCAGTACGTGGGAAGCTGACACTGGAGGATCCGGGTTTGTGGCAGCCTCAGCTACTTAGTGAGGCCTCCGCAACTTAGTGAGACCCTGTTTCAAAATAAAGAATAAAAACTAGGACTGGAGGTATAGCTCAAAGGTTGAATGTCCCTTGGTTCAATCCCCAGTACCGCAAAAAAAAAAAAAAGAAATATACTTATTATATTGGGGCATAATGAAGAAGTCAGCCCTCTATCCTGACAGCTTTTAATAATGAAGTTTTACAATATTTTCATATTCAAGTCTACTTTGCCCAAGTTCAAAAGAAAGCCAGTGGGTAGTCATTTATACTTAACAGGGGTAGGATAGTTTATTCTTTATGTTTAGTAAATTTAAGGGTCATCAAATATTCATAAAAGAATATTAGAAGAATATACCTGTTTCAATGAAAGAAAACAGTGATATGAGTGAATATTTTAATTGTCTATTATACAAATAGTTTCTTAAAGTGTCTAAGATACTTTTATCAATGGGTACATCATTATTAATAACAAAAGTTGACAAGGAACTCTGACTATGCTTCAAAAAAATAAAGAAGCAAAGGTAGTCCTCACAACAATCTATTTTATTAATAATAAAATGACTTATACATTTATAGAATAACACCAATAT
>PVJS01009108.1:14306-51329 GCA_004027185.1 Glis glis
AGGCTGGCTGTGAACCTGTGATCCTCCTGTCTCAGCCTCCCAAGTACTGGGATTACAAGCATGCACCACTACGTTTGGCTTGTAATTCCTTTCTGTAGTCCTTGTAATTCCTTTCTGTAGTCCTTGTAATTCCTTTCTGTAGTCCTTGTAATTCCTTTCTGTAGTCCTTGTAATTCCTTTCTGTAGTCCTTGTAATTCCTTTCTGTAGTCCTTGTAATTCCTTTCTGTAGTCCTCAGATTCCCACTTGACCCAGGCAGTGTTTCTTAAAGTCTAGCAGGTTATTCTGTACTATATGGTTCTTATGGGATGTAGGAAAGGAACCTAGACACTTTAAAATATGTTTGCTTTCTTGGGGGTGCCTTTGTTGTATATACTGCTTCCCCAGCATTTGGGGGTCATCTCCGCTGAGAGGGAAGGAGATGGCCGTAGGTTACAAAGCTATACTTTCATCCCATATAAGAACCACCAGAGAATCGCCCTAATTTCACTAACTCTTATCAGTGACTTAAGCAGTTTATTTCCAATTAAGAAAGTATCAGCCGGGTGTGGTGGCGCACGCTTGTAATCCCAGTACTTGGGAGGCCGAGACAGGAGGATTGCAGGTTTGCGGCCAGCCTCAGCTACTTAGTGAGGCCCTCCGCAACTTAGTGAGACCCTGTTTCAAAATAAAGAATAAAAAATAGGGCTGGGGGTGTAGCCAGAGGCAGAATGCCCCTGGGTTCAATCCCCGGTACTGCAAAAAAACAAAACAAAAAAAAAGAAAGTATCATATACAGCTTCATTATTCTTGCTAATACTACATCTTTAGGGAGCAAATTCTCTAGTGATATATCCCTTGCCCTTTAGCAAATTATAATTTCCATTCAAATCGTGAATTGCTCTCTTTTACCAAGACTCCTAGTTTAGCTTTCAAGTAGGAAACATCTATTTTTTTTTCAGTGAAAAAATATGCTGTTGTTTTTGTTAAGGCAATGAAATGTATTGTTGCATTCAAGTAATACTGTTATAAAATTATGTTCCAAATTACCTTTTAAAAGATAGGGCGACTTGGCCACATGTTGACCTTGGAATTTAACTTCTACCTTCAGATTTTTGTAGCTTGCATACATTCTATATCGCACTATGAACGACCCATCCTTGCGGTCTAAAACCTGGACTCCAACTCTGGTGAATTGCTCATCTGGTGCTGAGATTTTAACCTGGAACACCTTTTCACCCGGAGAAGATGTGAATCTATGATGGGAAGAGAGAAGAGATTAAAGATTATTTTAAAAAACTAACACAGAACAATTATGCTCTTCAGTCAGTACACTTCCCTGTTCTCACATTCTTTCTCTAATACGCATTTGTATCTTCTCTCCTCTGCTTTTAGTGCCAGAATGGATGAACGGATATAATGAATCAGATATCTTTTTTTTTTTTTTGCAGTACCGGGGATTGAATCCAGGGGCATTCTACCTTCAGGCTACACCCCCAGCCCTATTTTTTTTTTTCGGTACTGGGGATTGAACCCAGGGGCGTTACACCCCTGGCCCTATTTTTTATCCTTTATTTTGAAACAGGGTCTCACTAAGTTGCGGAGGCCTCACTAAGTAGCTGAGGCTGGCCTCGAACTCGGATCCTCCGGTCTCCACCTCCCAAGTACTGGGATTACTAGCGTGCGCCACCACGCCCGGCCCTAGTTTTTATTCTTTGTTTTGAAACAAGGTCTCACTAAGTTGAGGAGGGCCTCACTAAGTAGCTGAGGCTGGCCACGAACCCTGATCCTCCTGTCTCAGCCTCCCAAATACTGGGATTACAAGTGTGCGCCACCATGCCCGGCTGGAGTGAGTGATCTTTTTGGTAAGGTGGTTTTTAGTTTCCCCAACTGTACTATTTATAGCCAAGTGACCACATTTACAATCTTATTTTTCTTGGAAAACTCTTTTTTGTGGTGATGGGGATTGAACCCAGGGCCTTACACATGCTTGGTAAGCACTCTACCACTGACCTATACCCCCAGCCTCTGGAAAACATTTTATTCCCAAGATTTCTTTTTCCTGTAAAATATACATGGCTAGCATCCATCAATAATAAATACAGATAAGCCAGGTTCAGTGGTGCACGCCTATAATCCTAGTACCTGGGAAGCTGAGATGCCCACACAGGAGGATCACAAGTTCAAGGCCAGCCTGGGCAACTTAGACTGTGTCTCAAAAAAAAAAAAAAAAAAAGGTCTGAGGGTGTAGCTCAAAGGTACAGCACCCCTGGATTCAATCTCCAATACCACCCCCACACATAATAATAATAAAGACAATCATTTCAGAAGTCTGTGAATTATAAAAATAAGTTTAGGTAAAATTTTAATTATAATTTAACTTATGTACCGAATTCATTGGAATATAATAAATTTTTGTTACAATCATGTAGGAGATTCATATTTTCAAACGTTCCCTTCAAACTCTAAAGTTTTAAATGCTACTTCATTTTTCTTCTTGAGTTTCAAAACATGCTTACCTGCAGAAGTCTACCTGAAAATTGAAAGCCGTACCAGGGAAAGATGAAGCCAACGAAGAGTCTAACAACTCAGCTTAAATTCCTTACGACAGCGAATGCAAAAAGTAGTTAGAAATAGTACTTCCAACAAAGTGCAGGAGTTTTGTTTTTCCCTGAAAATGCAGGAATACCTATCAAAATAGCCTAGAGACGAGTTATTATTATATTATGTAATTCGTAATTATTTCTATAGCTACAGAAATTAATTATTTCTAAAGCTAATTCTTAATTATTTCTAAAACTACAGAGAGAAAAACTGATTGGGACCAGGGAGCCTGTTCGAACCAGATGTGGACCGAACTCAAAGGTCCCGGAATGTAAACTGTGGTGGAAGAAAGTAGTTCTGGGGTAGATAAAAAGTTGAAGGAAGAAACAATCCTTTTACAATGTAATCCTAAATACTGGGGTCGTTTCTCGACTTACTTCTCCCCTGCTGTATCCACCGCCTGAATATAGAAATAGCGGGCGGGAAGGACGACATCTGCTTTGAGTCCGGGTCCCCATATTTCACTCTTCTCTGGGCTCAGTCGCTTGTCTCCGCCGCTCTCGGCAAGGGCTGGAACTGTCCCCAGGAAAAAGCAGAAAAGCTGCAAAATGCTGAACATTTACAAGTCGGACTGTCTAAGGGACCACGGATAGAGGAAGGCGTGTAGGAAGCGGACGGGGCCAGCCTGGGCTGGTGCAGGCGCACGCTGGCCGGTCGGTCACTGCGTCGTAGGGTGTGCAGCGCGGACGCGCGGGTCTCCCCTGTCCCCCAGGAAGTCACCGTCGGGGTGCCGGCATGTCCCCGTGAGGATGCCTGCCAGTCGTTCTGCCAGAATGGACTAGAACCGTGCTGCTCCGCCGCCTCGGGACAATGACAAACTTGTGCTACTTCTGCCACTGGAGCATCACTTGGGGCGAATCCGCCTCGGGGTCCAGCCAAGGTGTCCTGCGCGGGATTGGTGTGCGCGCGGACCCAGGCTCAGTAAACCCTTCTCCAAGTGGACGGGCAGAGCGGACACGCGTCCCGGAGCCCTGCGCTCCTGGGAGATGTAGTTCGCGGCAGGACTAGCGGAAATCCTGCTAGGCTCTTTTTTTTTTTTTTTAAAGCCATCTCTCACCCATATTTTACTTTCCGGTGACTGCTTTCGGGGAACTACGGATGTCCAATAGAGGGGCACAAGGACCTGGGGGTCACGCCTAAGATTTTTAGTTTCTTCGGTTACCCTATCTTCTGCACGTGCAAAGGGCAGACATAATAGGAAGGATGAAAGGAGGCTGTCGTCCCTGATACCCGGCTGCCGGCGGCGGGGCTCCGCAGTCCAGAGCGCGGTCCCCGCGCGCTCCGATGGGACGGGAGACGCCGGCCCCAGGGTAACCGGAGCCGCGTCCTGGGGCGCGCTGGCGGCTGTGATCCAGGTCCCGTGCCGGGTTCCACTGCGGCCGGAGCGACCCACCTCGGCGGGACAGGGCAGAGGTACGGGGTCGTGGGCAGGGGCCGGGGTTCAGCCAGCAGCTCTGCGCCCCGCGCACCGGGCGCCTCGGGCCGGGTCTGCAGCAGCCCGCGGGCTGCAGGTGCCTGCAACGCGGCCGGAGGTTTTAGCCTCTCCGGAGCCCCGTCGCGTCCTCACCGAGGCCACTGCAGCGGGGCAGGTCCTCCCGGGAAGGAGTAGGGCGCAAGCGCGAGAGACGCGCCAGGGGTAGAAGGATCGAATCCTTTCCGGGACACAGCTCGATTTGGAGGTGCCCGGTAGAGGCCGGCGACCCTGTCCGGGCGCACTGTCCCCGCCACGCGCCGCGGCCGTGCCCTCCACACTGTCACCTCGGGCGTGGGACCCGGAGCGCCTCCTCGGCCTCTCTCTTTCCCTCCACTCTGCCCGGGAGCTGGGGAGAGAACCCCGAGGAGGAACCGAGTGATGGATGCCGCAGAACGGGCCTGCTCGGGGGCCAGGACCGGGGTTTCATTCCTGCTTTTCGCCATTGTCAATACTAACGACATCAGCTGATCCATTCAAGCCGGAGTGGGGGCCTGCCCTCTCCGCCGGGCTGCACCTGCCCGCGCCCCCCTGCCCGGCGCCCCGAGCAGCGCGGCGCGCATCCCGGGCCCCGGCGGTCGAGGCGTCCCCGCCGTCCCCGCGCGCCCCCTGGCGGCGGTCCCGTCTTCCGGCCGGAGCGAGGGCGGCGGCGGGAGGAGGCTGCGGGCCGGGGCCGGGGCCGGTGCGGGCCGGGGCCGCGGTGCTCGGTGCCGGTGGCCGCCTCCGGGGGCGCGGGCGCGCTTTCCTGCAGGCCGGCGCCTCCTCTGCACCCTCGGGCTCCGCGAGCGGGGACCCGCCTGCGATCGTGGCCTCCGAGCTGCGGCGGCGCGAGCTCCCCGGAGCCTGGGCTCCAGCCTCCAGGATCGGGGTATCCTTTCCTAGGCCGCCGGCCTCTGCTCGGGGAGGGTCCGGGCGGGAGGCGAAGGCCGAGAGGCCTGGAGCGCTTGGGGAGGGCTGGGTGGGAAGGAAGGATGGAAGACGAGGCTGGGGTTTTAGTGCTTCTGGTGCAGACCTCCGCCACCCATTCAACCCTTAGTAAGTCACTTAATTAGCCCTGTGTCTCAGTTGCCATCTACACAGAATATAGATCATATTTGTCATATGTGGATGGCTTACTGCGGGGATTGAAAAAGATGTGCAGTTCTCTAATGAACTTGATACTTAGGAATGTAAATTTAAAATACAACTTGAAAAGAATACAACGTAGTCGAAGGATATTGACTTTGCAAACGCTGTTTATTTTACAGAACAGTTCATTACCGTGACTTTTACAAATCTTTACTCTCGGGTGCATTTAATGGTTGCCCTGTTATAAAATTTTGCTTTGCACGCAAGCAATATTACTGCTGCTGGTGACGTGATATTAGGATTAAACCATTAAATTGTGCCTTAGGTCCTGTAGTGATTTTTATTAGTGAGTCAATATAGAAGCTCCTCACTTATCTGGGGGAAGGGAATCCATCAAATTGAGAGCTTACAATAATGCCTGGAACTTAAAAAATGTTTGTTGAACCAGACTTCTACAACGGTCAGGCCCTGGAGATAACAATAGTCAGGAACCAGACTTGTAGGAGGCAGACACTGGTCGCTGGAACACACATGTGCGTGCATACATTCATGCACAGTTGTAAATGTAACATCACACTGGAAGACCCGCGCAGGGTAACCTGGCCTAGTATGAAGAGCACAGAAAGCTTCCTCAGAAAGTAATAGTTGATCCCATCTAAAAGATGGATGGAAATTAATTAATAAAGGAGGGTTGGTGGGAGAGGACAGTATTCAGAGAACCCAAAAGAAGTGTAGAAGGAGTACAGGGAGAGGGAGCAAGTGCGATTAAGCCAGCTAAAGAAATAGATCTGGGAGCCGGGCGTGGTGGTGCACGCTTGTGATCTCAGTTCTTGGGAGGGTGAGACCGCAGGATCCGGGTTCACGGTTAGCCTCAGCTACTTTGTGAGGCCCTCCCCAACTTAGAACGTTTCAAAATAAAGAATAAAAAATAGGGCTGGGCGTGTAGTTCAGAGGTAGAATGCCCCTGGGTTCAATCCCCGGTACTGAAAAAAAAAAAGAAAGAAAAGAAAAGAAAAGAAATAGATCCAGATAAGGAGGTGGCTTTTTGCTCCAAGAGGCCAACTTGGAAGGTAGGGAAGTTCTGTGATCACATATGTGTAGCAAACTTTATTTCCTATGGTCTGTGTACTGGTCAGATTAGCAAAGTGAGCTCATGGGCGTGGGTGGGGGAGATAGGAGTGGGCCTGGGATTGGGAATGATTTATAAATATGGAGTCAAAAACATACAAGATGTGAGGAAACCTTGAGAGCTGCAAGCTAAGTGGAGGGACAGTCCACCCCTCTGGACCTCCATATTTCCTGAGGCTATAATTACAACACAATAGACTAGTCAATGTCTGTAATGATTCTGCCATTAGTAGCAAATTGTGCTTAGTTCACTGTAAGAAAGCCCGGATCTGAGTACTGAGGGTGTAATAGTAGAACTCTCCCTGGCCTCTCACTGTAGTGAGAGAGTGGACTTAGATCAGACATAATAATGGAAAGAAAATAAACACTAGCAGTGTTCAGGTCATGGGTTTTGGATAAATTTCATTTTCTGTCTAATATCTTTTGGTACTTTGTAATTGTTTTCTGTAGTATGTCTTACTTATATAGTAAAATCTGTAAATATTCCACACATGTTCAAAGAGAAATTGACATAAACAATGGTTTAAATGGGAAGGTTTTGATACCCTTGGTTTTCATTGACAATCAATATAAAAGAGGTCATGTTGATGATCATCTTTTTTTTTTGGTGAAACTGTGACTAAAGAGCTCATTCTTGTTCAGTGACCATTATTTTAAAATGAACAAACCAAAACCACATACTAAACGAGACCGTTACACTTTTTATTAATGGAGTGCTATGTTCTTTCTTGGCTTTAGCGTCCAAGAAGCTCAGCCCTCAACTTTTGTGCTCAAATACAGTCATTTCCCTTTGCCATCCCCCCCCCAGTGTTGAGGGTTGAACCCAGAGGCATTCTACCTCCAAGCTATACTCCCAGTCCTATTTATTATTATTGTTTTTTAAAACATGGTCTCGCTAAGTTGCTGAGGCTGGCCTGGAACCTGTGATCCTCCTGTCTCAGCCTCCCCCCAAGTACTGAAATTACAGGCGTGTGTCACCATGCCTGGCTGCCTGTGTTTTTGATTGGAATATTTTCTATATACATTGCAAATGAGCCTACTTCATAAAAATCGCCAAACTGCCAGAGAACTGGTCCATTGGCAAAATTTCATTTAACTTAAAGAAGGAAGCTATGGCAAAGTGAAGCTAAGCTTCAGATGTCAGAGCCTGGGACATCTCCATCTCCTTCCACCAAACTAACTTCAGTAGCCTCTGCCCATTGCCCATCCGTGACCATACACTTTTGTCACCTACCAAAACCCAGCCACACAAAGCCGACACCACAGACACATGCATGCTCCATCCCCACACTGGCTTTTAAAGAAGGGCATGAGGATTACCGACAAGAAATGGGAAAGAGCCGGGCGTGGTGGCACACACTTGAAATCCCAGTAATTGGGAGGCCGAGACTGGAGGATCGCAGGTTTGCAGCCAGCCTCAGCTACTTAGTGAAGCCCCCTCCGCAACTTAGTGAGACCCTGTTTCAAAATAGAGAATAAAAAATAGGGCTGGGGTGTAGCTCGGCGGTACAATGCCCCTGGGTTCCATCCCCAGTTCCGCAAAAAAAAAAAAAAAAAGAAGTGGGAAATATCACTCTATATCACTCTAGGACATTGGCTAAGACTCGGAGACACTTGATCCTGGAAAAGGACCAGCGTTTGGTCCCTCAATCTCAGACACTGTGCTTTCTGTTGCATCTTCCTCACCATCACCATCACACCACTAGGAGGAAGAAGCAGAAAGCTTAACTGCTTCTGTCTGGAGGTACTCTCCACCTGCTGCTAAGATTGCTTTACCAAAAAGAAAGCGAAAGTTTTCAAAGTGCCGCGCCTCCCAAACCAATACTGCAAACAGTGATAAACCGCACAGGTTACTAAAAACCCCTGCCTGGAGGTTTGAGCGGAGAGCAAGTATTCCTTACAAGTAAGGGAAACGGTTCCTAAACTAGTGCATTTGGAGTCCTGCTCAAGTGGAGTCTGTTTCCTTAAATTCCTTGAAGGACATGGGATATGTCTCTGGGGATCAGAGAAGCTGGAGGCTCATGTGTGAATCACCTCCCATCACTTCTTGCAGCCTCAGGTGCAGGCTGATGTCGTTCAGCATTTATATGATGATTTTCATAGAATCATTTTTCTATAACCTAGGAAAGTTATTTTCGTTTCTGATTTTTCAAGTAAGCAAAGGAGAAGAAATGCTAACTGATAAAAGTCAAATTGATCCTGACGTGGGTTGAATTGCTCACTGCTGCTCCGTCACTAGAACCCAGAGGCACTACCTGCATAGCGCTGTCCCTGCACCACCTGTGACCGTTTGATTCATGAAGGACTTCCTTTTTTATAAATCTTCAGCTGCTTTGAATGCCCTTGTTACTTAAACTTTTCTGTGTTTTCTTTACCAAAGAAATCACTTTAGACTTGAAATTGATTTTTTTTTTCCTGATTAGAAGTTAGAGACTTCTAGATTGGATCCGTTTTTTTTCCTTTTTTTTTGGACAGATAAAGAATCTTTTAAAAGTTAAAATTCTATATTATTTGGTGGATTTCAATCTATGACCATTATCATTATGTGTCTTTTATGCCTATATACTTTTTAAGGCATCTTGCCAATCTACTATTTTTAGACAGTTTTAGTGAGATGTAATCCACGCACCATGCAATCCACCAATTGACATGTACCCTTCAGTGGCTTTTAGTATAGTCACAAAGTTGTGCATTCACCACCACACACAATCAACTCTAGAATATTTTCATTATTTCAAAAAGAAAGTTGATCATGCCCAACCCTTCAGCTCTAGGCCACCACTCACATGCATTCTGTCTGTAGATCTGCATATTATGGGCCATTTGTTTATTTATTTATTTATTTATTTATTCATTTTTTGTGGTACTGGGAATTGAAGCCAGGGGCATTCTACTTCTGAGCTACACCCCCGGCCTTATTTTATTTTTGTTTTGAAACAAGGTCTTACTAGGTTGATGAGAGTCTCACTACTTGCTGAGACAGTCCTGGAACCTGTGATCCTCCTGTCTCAGCCTCCCAATTACTAGGATTACAAGCTGTGCCACCACGCCTGGCTATGACACTTTATATAAATGAAATCATACAGTATCTGGTGCTTTTTGACTGGCTTCTTTCACTTAGCGTAATGTTTTAAAAATTCATTCATGTTGTATCATGGATCAGGACTTCTTTTTATTGCCAAATAATATTCCATTGTATGGATATACCACATTTGTCCTTCAACCCATAGATGGGCATTTGGGTTGTTTTCTCTTTTTGGCTATTATGAATTATGCTATTAACATGTATGGACATATGTTTTTATTTCTCTTGGAGTGAAATTGCTTGACTGTGTGGTAACTGTTTAAATGTTTGAATTTCCCAAATCGATGGAACCATTTTACATTTCCTCTAGCAGTGTCTGAGGGTTTTGATTCTCCGCATCCTTGCTAGCACTGATGCTATCTGTCTTTTTGATTATAGTCAGCCTAGTGGTTTGAGTTGGTATCTCACTGTACTTTTGATTTGCATTTCTGTGACAGCTAAGGATGCTAAGCATTTTCTTTCATGTGCTCATTGGCCATTTCTGTATCATCTTTGGAGACGTGTCTGTTCAGATACTTTCTCCATTTTTGAGTTATTTGTAGTTTTTACTCTAATTTGAGTTAACTTTAAAAATAAAATAGATGAAGCCGGGCATGGTGGTACACGTTTGTAATCCCAGTACTTGGGAGGCTGAGACTGGAGGATCCGGGTTCGCAGCCAGCCTCAGCTACTTAGTGAGCCCCTCTGCAACTTAGTGAGACCCTGTTTCCAAATAAAGAATAAAAAATAGGGCTGGGGGTGTAGCTCGGAGGTAGAATGCCCCTGGGTTCCATCCCCAGTACCGCAAAAAAAAAAAAGATGTTTAGTGATCATAACTCTAGGCATATAGTCATTGTAAAATCCATATGGATTGAATGAAGGCATGTGAATAATACTCAATATAATTTTGAGTGCCCTTTTCAGTGTCTAGTGCGTTGTTGATCATTCTTTCTCCTCCCTCTTTTCTTAGGATCCCATTTCACAGTTCTCAAGTTTTTACAGAATGCTGTGAATAATAGTCACAGTTGTTTTTCAAGACACAGAAAGGGTCGCAACTTCTTCCTAGCGGCAGAAATTTTTCCAGTTGCATTCAATGCCTAACGTGGCAGAAATCGAAAGGTCCAATGATTCTGGAAATGGTGGACAGAAATCTGAGAGAAAGTCTCCGGAAGAGAACCTACAAGGTGCTGTAAAATCTTTCTGCACAAGTGCCTCAGAAGCACCCTTGGGTCCCAAAGGAGATGGTCATTACCCGTGGAGTTGTCCAGTGACTCACACTCGGGAAAAAATTTACGCCATCTGTTCAGACTATGCCTTTCTCAACCAGGCCACCTCAGTGTACAAACCTCCAAATCCACCCCGCTCTCCTTGCCTTCCTGACAGTACCTCGATACCTGCTGGAAATAATTCATCCAGATACGTTGGTATCCCGACTAGTGCGTCGGAAATAATCTACAACGAAGAAAATAGCTTGGAAAATTTATCCAACAGCCTGGGCAAGCTACCTCTCGCATGGGAAATTGACAAGTCTGAATTCGATGGCGTGACTACAAATTTGAAACACAAATCAGGTAAGGACGAAGCCATGAAGTTCCCATGTGAAAACGATGAGAAAACAAACACTGGTTTTTATTTAATCTCGCTGTGATGCGGAACGTGGAACATTGTCTTGTCCGTCATTGTGATTAAAAAAGAGTTACCTTGGACACAGGCCGTTTAGTTCATTAGTGTGTTGCTATCAAAGATGAAATAAAATAAAATACGGATATTACAGATAAGTACACAGTAGTTTAGAAAAGGTTAATGATATGGCTAGAATAATACTATTATTTTGTAGTTTTGCACACACATGAAATCATATTTTGTAATCTAGAAAGCCTCTAGTTTTCTTTTCACTGTATAATAAGATTATAAGTTGTTTTTGTTGTTAAAAAATTTTGAGTGGGGCTTGGTGGCACACACGCTTGTAATCCCAGTACTTGGGAGGCTAAGACAGGAGAATCACAGGTTTGTGGCCAGCCTCAGCAACTTGTGAGGCCCTCCGCAACTTAGTGAGACCCTGTTTTAAAATAAAGAATAAAGTAGGGCTGGGAGTATAGCTCAGAGGCAGAATGCCACTGGGTTCCATCCCCAGTACCACACACAAAAAAAATTTTTTTTGAGCACCCAGCCAGGCCTCCATGTTCCACCGAGTAGGTTGTGTACTGCACAATTGGAGCAGATGTTATTCGCACAGTGCAGTGCACCACTTCGCAGTGGCAGTGGGGTGCTCCCGTGGTCGATACTAATGCTTCTCACGTCTTTGTTTTGGACTCACAGTAATATGGGAATTTTATGAGGTGTAGGTACTGTTATCCTCATTTTATAGGTGAAGAAATTGAGGCGTGGAGGGAATAAGTCTCTTGCTCAAAGTTGCACAGCTAGGCCAAGGCAGGACCAGGGTCTATATTTTATTTCTAGGCTTCTCTGATGCTTTTGTGAAACCTTCATACTTTTTTTTTTTTTTTGGCAGTACTGGGGATGGAACCCAGGGACATTCTACCTCCGAGCTACACCCCAGCCCGATTTTTTATTCTTTATTTTGAAACAGGGTCTCACTAAGTTGCAGAGGGCCTCACTAAGGAACTGAGGCTGGCTGCGAACCTGGATCCTCCAGTCTCAGCCTCCCAAGTACTGGGATTACAAGCGTGCACCACCATGCCCGGCTTACCTTCATACTTTTGCTTGTTCATTGGTGAAATCAGTTTGTTCCTCAGAATGTTATGTAAATTTATAATTCTCAGGGGCATGGGGGAGATTTCATTTGTTGTTGATATTAATGAGTAATGGGTCTTTCATTTTCTTTTTTTTTATAATGTCTTTTTTGTGGTACTGGGGATTGAACCCAGGGGCATTTTACCTCCAAGCTCCACCCCCAGCCCTATTTTTTTATTCTTTATTTTGAAACAGGGTGTCACTAAGTTGAGGAGGGCCTCACTAAGTAGCTGAGGCTGGCCACAAACCTGCGATCCTCCTGTCTTAGCCTCCCAAGTACTGGGATTACAAGCGTGCGCCACCACACCTGGCAGGTCTTTTTTTTATGGTTTAGAATTAGGGCTATGCAGGTCTCCTAAGACAAGAAGGGAAGCCTTTTCTCCTATTTTCTGAGGGTTTTCAGAGGGATATTAAAATCTTTAACTATAATTATGGAGTTGCCTTGATTACTGTTAATTTATGACAAATCTTAATTCATCCATTTCATCTAAGTTGTCCAATTTGGGAGCATAAAGGTATATTATCCCTCTAACATCCATAGGGTCTATAGTGATAACTCCTTTTTCACTCCTGAGACTTGTAATTTATTTTCTTTTTTTTGTTTCCTCATAAGTGTAGCTAGAAGTTCATCAGTTTTTCACCTTTTTGAACAACCAGCTTTAACTTTCTATTTCATTGATTTCTGCTCTTTATTATTTCCTTCCAGCTACTTACTTTGGGTTTACTTTGTTCTTCATTTTCTGACTTCTTCAGTTGGAAGCTTGGATCATTGATTTGAGACTTTTCTACCATAAACGTGCCATGCTGCCAGGCGTGGTGGCGCATACCTGTAATCCCAGTGCTTGGGAGACTGAGACAGGAGGATCGCAGGTTCAAGGACAGCCTCAGCCGGGTGTGGTGGCGCATGCTTGTAATACCAGTACTTTGGGAGGCGGAGACCGGAGGATCTGGGTTCGCGGCCAGCCTCCGCTCTCTCTCTCTGTCTCTGTCTCTCTCTCTCTCTGTCTGTCTCTCTCTCTCTACCTAGTGAGGCCCTCTGCAACTTCGTGAGACCCGGTTTCAAAATAAAGTATAAAAAAATAGGGCTGGGGGTGTAGCGCGGAGGTAGAACGCCCCTGGGTTCAATCCCCGGTACCACACACACACACAAAAAAAGGACAGCCTCAGCAAGTAGTAAGACTCTCATCAACCTAACAAGACCCTGATTCAAAATAAAAATAGAGTTGGGGGTATAGTTCAGAGGTAGGATGCCTCTGGGTTCAATCCCCAGTATTCCCCCAAAACCTGTCATGCTCAAGATTGTTCTCTAAGTACTACTTTAACTGCAGCCTGCAAATTTTGTTACACTTTAGTTTTATTATCATTTAATTTGAAGTGTTTTCTAATATCCTTTGCAGTGTCTTCCTTGGTAGATGCATTACTTAGATGTATGCTGTTTCATTTCCCGATATTTGGAGTTTCTTCTAAATGTTGATTTCTAATTTAATTCCCTGGTCGACAGAGGTCATATGATCTCTGTCTTATAATATTTACTGAGACTTGCTTTATGACCCAGCATATGGTCTTAGTGAATGTACCATGCGCACTTGAAAAGAAAGTTCATCCTGCAGTCACTGGGTGTATCTATAAGTATTAATTCGGCCAAAGTGTTTGAAAGTGTTGTTCACATCTTCTGTGTCTCTTTAATTTTTACCTTTTCTATCAAGTGCTGAAAGTGTTTGCTAACAATCTCTAACAATGATTGTGGGTCATCTTTTCCCCATTTAATTCCTTTTTAAAAAATAATACTTTTTTATAATTCTGGTAAAATGCACATAACATAAAATTTATTATCTTAAGCACTTTAATGTGTACACTTCAGTGGCATTAAGTGTGTTCATATTATTGTTCAACTACTCTCCATCCCCAGGTCTCCTCATCTTGCACAACTGAAACTCTGTGCCCATTAAACAGTAACTCCCCCTTTCTTCTTTCCTCAGCCACCATCCTTCCTTCCCTTCCCTTCACATCTCCTCCTCCTCCTCCTCTTCTTCTTCCTCCTCCTCTTCTCCCTTCTTCTTCTTCTTCTTTTTTTTTTTTAACTGGAAGTTGAACCCAGGGGCATTCTACCTCCATGCTATACCCCCAGCCCTTTTTAGTTTTTATTTTGAAACAGGGTCTCACTAAATTGTTGAGGGCCTTGCTAAGTGGCTGAGGCTGGCCTTGAACCTATGATCCTCCTGTCTCAGCCTCCCATTTACTAGGATTATAGGCATGTGCCACTGTGCTTGGCTACATTTCTGTTCCGTATAACTGTCACAGTCCAGGGATTTTGTTATAGCAGCAGGAATTGTCTTTTTGATTATAGACATCCTGGTGGTTTGAGTTGATATCTCATTGCACTTTTGATTTGCATTTCTGTGAAAAAAGATTTGCTATCTTTTTCATTTATGACAAGAACATTTGATCTTGTCTCATAATGCATAATTGTAATACCTACTTTAAAATTCTTATCTGTAAATTTCAAAATCATGCCAGAGTTGGCCTTATCTTTTTCCTTGAGGATGAATCATGTTTTTCAGTTTTCTCTCATGCTCTATAATTTTGGATTGTTTTCTACATAGTGGGACTGATATATCAACTCTGGAATGTTCTTCAAAGAGTGCTGATTTGTTTGTTTTGGCAGGCAACTAATTTGGTTGAACCCAAACTGGAAGTGCTATCTCTTGGGGACAGCTCCAGTCTCGGTCCAGTCCTGTTAGCCTTAGCTGTGTTGCTTGGGCCCCACTCTATGCATGAATGGCTCAAGGGTCAGCCAAACATTTGGTCCCCATTGGTGCACAGAATTTGGGCGTCCATTTCTTTGTGGCTCTCCTTTTTTCTGCCCACCACCCCCACTTTCCATTGATGCTGATTGCCCACACCTGTCTTGTGTTTCTTCAAATAAAAGATTTTATATCATTTTCTATCCTTATACCCTCCTCTAAAAGTGTGTGTGTGTGTGTGTGTGTGTGTTGATATGGCCATGAGGGTGTGCTATGGGTAGGATAAGGAATGGAATACCGGATATGGTCATGGTAAGGGGTAGCAGGCAGTGGTTACTGTAGTTGGTGTGATGGGGACACAGGCGTGTTTAGGGGTTGCTGTTTTATGTTCCCATTTCAGTGTATACTTTGACCTAGCTTCTTTCCCTCAAGTTGCATGACATTTCACCTGCAGGACCACACCTCTTTGTGGCAGAGGGGATTTTCTGAAGCGTGCTCACTGGAACATATGTGCTTACTTATCCCAGGGGGAATCATAGGATTGTCTAGATGGGTTCTTGTGCTCTCTACCAGAGGAATCAGGCAGATGCACAAGTGTAACAGGAACAAGGATCTTTACTGGGGGCTTGTGTTCCAGCCAGAAAGAAAACACTGACTGAGAGTGTCAGGCTGGCTTGAGCATAGGACAGAGGGGCACAGCTCTAATGGCATCTACCGGGTAGGCAGGTCCTGGTCTCTTGATGTCATCACATGTAGAGGTGGGCTTAAGTTATGGTCTGTTACACTTTTACACGTCCATCTTAGAGATGGGTGATCTTCATGGAGAAATTCACACACAGGTGAAGAGAGGGCTGCTTACCACTGTAACTTTATTCAGAATATAGGAACCGTATAAGCAGTTAGAGGTCTCACCCTGTCATTACAACAAAGAAGTCTTCATGTATAAATATAAAAGTAACTTTATGCCGGGTGTGGTGGCGCACGCCTGTACTTGGGAGGCTGAGACAGGAGGATCACAGGTTCGAAGCCAGCCTCAGAAGCTCAGTGAGGCTTGCATTAACTTAGTGAGACCCTGTTTCCAAATAAAAAATAGAATTGGGCTGAGGGTGTAGCTCAGAGGTAGAATGTTCCTGGGTTCAATCCCCAGTACCACAAAAATAGAAAAGAAAAGAAACTTCATGGGAAAAGCTTGGTGGAAGAAGAACTAGATAAGTTTCACACAGTAATCTCCAAGGACACCAGACCTTGCAGCTTTTCTGTTTGGCCGAACTCCAGGTCACTGGGCGAGGCTCCTAGTTTCCCTGAGTCCTGTCTTCAAGATTTCTCAGCTAAGCTCAAGGTCAGCCTTAGTTCTCAGAGTTTAGCAATTAGCCTGCCAAAAAACACATTATGGGTCAGAGTGCCTTCAGTCCTCCGTTGTGCCTGTGTTCCTCTTCATCATGCCTCTTCCTGCGATGTACCATCTAAGAAACCTAAGTACTATCTCAGTACCATCTACGTCTCCACACTGGGGTGTGCTTTTTACCATACTAATAAAGTAAAGGTAACTACAGGTTGCCTTAGTGACTGTTGTATGCATGTGCTTGCCCCTCACCACCTGGAGCTGCTCCTTATCATCTGGGAAAGTCCCTAGTATTATTTTCAGAATGGGGAAGACCATCGTCCTTTTAGTGGGTTTGATTTCAATGACCTTGTTTTTCTTGGCCCTGGCTTCTTGGTATCTTTGCTGACCATGTAATTTCAGAAGGTGAGCTGACTTTCCCATCTCCCACCTCCTAGTGTGTTTTCTGAATTTTATAGCCTTGAAGACTGGGCCACTTTTTAACTCCTAATTTTCTGGTATATCTGTTAGCCCTATAAGACTGAGAACTAGCTTGCCTGTCTTATTCTTCCCTGAGAGATTTTGCTCCTTTCATTCTAAGGGGGGGGGTTCAGTTTTTGTGGGGGTTTCTGATTATGTCAGCAGACAGAGGGCAGGCCCCTGCAGTCCTTGGAGAAATGGATGAGACAGACCACTCTGGCCTGATGAGGTCACACATTCCCATGTTTCAGTAGCCTTAAAACTGTAAGTGGCTGGGAAATTAAGGGAATTAAGTCATTATTAGGCAGCGAAGACATCTCCAGAAATGATGGAAAGTCGTGTTTCTGTCTATTAACTCTCTAGGATTTACCAGTGAAGGAAATGAATGTATACACAAACAAGTTGTGTGCATTGGCACAATGAAATTTAGCTCAGGTTTGCAAGTGGTTGTTCAGCTTGGTGAAAGGTTTTGTGTTCTCTGTAAAGACTTAGAAAAAATAATTAAAAAGGAGGGGGAAATTGTTTCTTGATTGTATAGTCCTTGTTACTATGACCCTTTGCAGACATTCCCTGTGGAACAATACTTCATTAGTTCCAGCTGGCTTTGGGGCCACATGGCTTCATTGGAAGCCCTTTAAATGAATAAAATGATCCCTGGCCATGTTTGTTTACTGGACATGTATCCGTATAATGTGTATTTTATAACTTATGAACAACTCATAAAAATAAAATATTAACCTTCAGCTTTTATAAGATTCTTATATTTAAAATAGTGTATATTACTTAAATATATTAATTAATTAAATATATTAATTAATATATATTAAAATAGAGTATATTATAATCTAAATATAAGATTCTTATATTTAATATAGAGTATATATGACAGATACTAAAATATTTGAGGACAGCTTTCTGAAATGTTAATAGTATTTTAGCAAAATAAGCTTGGGTGTTATTTATTAATGTTTTAATGTATATAAATTTTGACTGGATAATACATTAGCATGGTTCAGAAATAAAAAGTGCAGACATTAAACAGGTAAATTCTCACTCTCACTTTTGCCTCCCTTTTGTGCAGCTTCTTGTACTGCACTCCCCTGTGGGTAGCCGCTATTGGCCATCTTGTCTCTGGGGAGAAGGTGTGTGGTGTGTGTGTGCATGTATATTTGAGTTGCATGTACGCACATACATGCACACAGAAAGGACACTTTGTTTTCCATTCTGGTTCCTGGTGCTAGCATTTTATTTTATTTTATTTTATTTTATTTTATTTTATTTATTTTTGGTGTTGGGGATTGAACCCAGGGGCATTCTACCTCTGAGCTACATCCCCAGTCCTGTTTTTTATTCTTTATTTTGAAACGGGGTCTCACTAAGTTGTGGAGGGCCTCACTGAGTTACTGGAATGGATGCGAACCTGCGATCCTCCTGTCTCAGCCTCCCAAGTACCAGGATTACAAGCAAGTGTCACCATGTTTGGTTTGCATTTTTTTTATTTTATTTTTTTGCAGTACCGGGGATTGAACCCAGGGGTGTTCTACCTCCGCGCTGCACTGCCGGCCCTATTTTTTTATACTTTATTTTGAAACCGGGTCTCACGAAGTTGCAGAGGGCCTCACTAGGTAGAGAGAGAGAGAGACAGGGAGAGAGAGAGAGAGAGAGAGAGCGAGCTTAGGCTGGCTGCGAACCCGGATCCTCCGGTCTCCACCTCCCAAGTACTGGGATTACAAGCATGCGCCACCACGCCCGGCTTTGGTTTGCATTTTAATAATGTGCATGTGTGCATCGTTTGTAATCCATTTTGTGGTCTCTGAAAGCCTGGGGATATTTTTCAACATCACATCATCACATTATTGGATCCAGTGCTGTTGCTTTTAAGCAGGATTGCATTAATGTGGCTTATTGTTTTATGGAAAAGATTCATTCTCTGGAAAGTGTTCTAGTTGAACATTTTGCTGTTGATAATTTGATTTGCTAGATGTGGCTAAAGATTTTGTGATTGATTCCTTTACCGCCTAAGTGACGAACCCTGGAATTGGAATATATGAACTTGACAGGAAAGAGCAATCCTGGTTGTTTGAATTAATTTTATTCTCTCTTACTTTCTTTTTAAGGTAGGAAACTGTCCTTGAAAAATCATGTGTTATTTCGCTGTGGTTGCAAATATCATTTTTAGAATTAATGGCAGTTACTTTTAAATTTCGATATGTAATTTTTGCCATGGCAGTTTACTTCATCTTAAGCACTTTGCTTATTTTATTCCCTTGTATTCTAGGCAACGCAAAGAAGCAAGTTTCCAAGAAAAAGGCTTCAGATAAGAAAGGAAGACACCAGAGGGAGTGTCCTCAGCACTCTCCTCTTGAGGATATTAAACAGCGGAAAGTATTAGACCTCAGACGATGGTACTGTCCTCACGTCAGTTCTTACATTTCGATTTTTTAAAAAATGTATTTTAGCAATAATTTTGCTATCTATAAGTTAAATTATATGTATGGTCAATATTTTTAGTTCTAAGATCGCTTTCAGGATTTCTAAATATTCAAAGTGTATCAGAAATTTTTGAAGTAGATTAATAATGAGCCATGGCGGTGTTTCAGGCTTGCCTGGCCATTAGAACCATCTACGTGATTCCACAGAATGGTTATCTAGATTTAACAATAGTTAAATTTCCATATAGTTCTCTGCCTAGTTTTTCTTGCTGAAGAATTTTCAAGCAAATGACTGATATTTATTATAACTTAACATCAAATTACCTAAGTATGTATCTCTAAAAATGACTTTTTTTGCAGTACTGGGGATGGAACCCAGGGGCATTCTACCTCTGAGCTACACCCCCAGCCCTATTTTTTTATTCTTTATTTTGAAACAGGGTTTCACTAAGTTGCAGAGGGCCTCACTAAGTAGCTGTGAGGCTGGCCACGAACCTGCGATCCTCCTGTCTCAGCCTCCCAGGCACTGGGATTACAAGTGTGTGCCACCACACCCTGCTAAAATGACTTTTTTATATAACCAATTTTTATTTTTCATTGGTGCATTATAACTATACAAACTAGTGGGATTCATTGTGATGTATTCATGCATATCACATAATTTGGTCAACTTAATTCTGTCATGCATTTTTTTTTGTATTCATTCAAGCAAAGAAAACAGTCTTTTGTTTTCTCAGGTACTGCATAAGCCGACCGCAATACAAGACTTCTTGTGGCATCTCCTCATTAATTTCTTGTTGGAATTTCTTATATAGCACAATGGGAGCTGGAAGGTAAGTTTTGAGTTTACTGGTATCTCCAAACTCCATATTTGGAAATAGTTTCATGTTGCTTTTTTTATAATGGAAGACTGAGAGTAGTTTTTTCATGAGTTAAAAACAAAAACAAAAACTGCTGTTTTTTCATGAGTTAAAACAAAAACAAAAACAAAAACTGCTGCATTTTGCTGTAAACCTGCATATATTTTCAGCTGAAAATATATGCATGCATTCTTCTTAATAAAATTAAAACGAAGAATATTGCTAAGTTGTTTGCAAGCCAGACAGATATATGAACATTGAGACAGATTATATTTGCATATGATTGGAATTGTCAAATGAAAGGCAATGTTTCTTTTATAGCCTTCCACCTATTACCCAAGAAGAGGCTTTGCATATTTTGGGCTTTCAGCCTCCATTTGAAGATATTAGGTTTGGCCCTTTTACTGGAAATACAACACTCATGAGGTATGAAGCCGCTACTTAAAGGCAATACTGTATTTCTAGTTCTGCAAAATAAGAACACTGTGTGTGTTGATAGTAAACTGTATATCTTTTAAAAAATGTTTATTATTTGTTTATTGGTGGTACTGGGGATTGAACCCAGGGGCATTCTACCTCCAAACTATAGCCCCAGCCCTATTTATTTTTATTTTTGAAACAGGGTCTCAATAGGTTGATGAGAGTCTCACTACTTGCTGAGGCTGTCCTCGAACCTGTGATCCTCCTGTTTCAGCCTCCCAAGTAGTACTGGGATTACAGGTGTGTGCCACCACACCCAGCTTCATGTATCTTGATACTGGGCCTCAATGTCTCCTAGATATGTTGAACTTGGGCTAGGCTTGAATTTCTCTAGATTCGGAATAATGGTCTTTCACATTATAGAACTGTTGCTATGAGCAAAAATCTTCTTGTTATTTTCAGATGGTTTAGACAAATTAATGACCACTTCCATGTAAAAGGATGCTCTTATGTTCTATATAAGCCTCATGGGAAGAACAAAACAGCTGGAGAAACTGGTAGGTGAACACAGAGAAGGTTTATACATGTACACATACATGTACACACACACACGTACACACACACACACACACACACACACACGTGTGATCTAGGGTCCATCTCTCAATGACTGGCTATTTTGGCCGGGCGTGGTGGTGCACGCTTGTAATCCCAGTACTTGGGAGGCTGAAACAGGAGGATCACAGGTTCGAGGCCAGCCTCAGCAACTTAGTGAGCCCCTATGCAACTTAGTGAGACCCTGTTTCAAAGTAAAAAATAAAATAGGTTGGGAATGTAGCTCAGAGGTAGAATGCCCCTGGAATCAATCCCTAGTACCACAAAAACAAAGCAAAAGCAAATAAACAAAAAAAAAGATTGGCTATTTTGATTCATGGGACATTATATAAACCCTCAGCACAGTCTGTTACTCTCACATCTCTCTCCAAGTGGAAAATACTGACAGTAATCTGTAAGATACTTTTCAATATACAGTTTAACATATTTGCCTCTTCTGATATTTGCTTATAGAACTTTTAGAACTTTAACAGACATCATAAATCCTACTCTAACACACTGTATTATTTCGGTCTATGTTATGTGAGTGTGTGCTAGTAAAACAGTTTGAGGAAGCAGCATAGAATTTGCAGTTCCTCTTCCTAAAAGAGAATGAAAGGATTTGGGGATATTTGATGCTAGACCTGCATGATAATGTAAAATAACAGGACAACAGACTGTGAAAGTGACAAAACTCTATTCTAAAACAGTCTTGGTTGTAACACAGATACTAATGGAGTTGATCTTAAAGATTAGGTTCATTATATGCTAATTAAATTATTTGTATTATTTAACAATTTCCATTTTTAAATCACAACAATAATCTTTGAGTTTATAAGCCTGAAAGCTGTAATACAGTGTGAGAGAAAAAAACTCTTATGATACTTCTTAAAAAGAAGGAAGACTTTACTCAAGATTGTTGCAATAAGGGTATCGCAATAGGGAAGAGAGATTGAATTCAACTCCAAATACAACAGACACAGCTGGAAATTGATAGTCAAGGAGCAGAGTGAGGAGGTCAGTGGGGGTAAAATTACTAAGAGGAGACATCAGGGTAGGAGGATTCTTACAAAATGGCATAGCAGGCTTCTTGCGTAAGGCAAGTCAAGGGCTCAGATATCAAGGATGGGTGTGATAAGGCTCCGTTACCAAGGATGAAGAAGATTCTCTTTCAATTGACTTAGCAAGGTTTTTGCTAAAAGTAGAGACAGAAGCCCAAAGTTGAGGCCTGGTGAGAAGAGCACTCAAGGAATGGTTAAGGAGAGTTGTCAACAGAGGGTATATGGTTTATCAAGGTCAGGGGTTGAACATAGAGTAAGATACATCTCTATTGACCTAGATGGGGTATATCAAGTTGGTTATGAGGCTGGTGAACTTGGAGAGTACATGTTGGTTTCTACATATACTAGTTTTGTGATCTTGAACTTACTACGTCCTTGTGTAAACCTTCTGCCTTTTTGTGTTTGTACTCTATGGGACACTGTGAAGATAAAAGAAGGCATGTTTGTAATACACTTAGTACCTTGTGTTGCATGAGGCAAGGACTCAGTAAGTGCTGGGTTTCATTCTTGTGACTGAATTCTGTGCATTCGCGCGTGGCCTGTCTGTCCCTGTGGAAAATGCAGCTTGAAATGTTGTGTTGGTACTTTTTTTTTGTTTCTAGGGTGACTGTCAACACATTATTTACAATAATTGGTTAGACAATGAAAAACTAAAAAAGGATTTATTTTCCAGGTTGCAGATTTTTTCTTCAGCTGTGTCTAGTTTACTTTTATACTGTTCACTGAGTTTGAAGTTTTATTTTTTTAAATTTCTATCATAGTTCTCATTCTAAAATATCTAGTTCATTTAGCTTCCTGGCTATTCCAAAACAGGTTGTAGACCGAAGGAAGGTTGATTTGGCTTATAGGTGGGAGCCTGCCAACCCTAGACACAGCAGGTGGAGCACGGATACCCCAGCCAGGGGCTTGAGGGACTGGCATTCTGGTACCTCACCTCAGTCAGTCTCCTCTGGTGGGATGTACTGGGTTTCTCTCTCTCTCTTACCCTCTTCTTCACAAAGCACAGGTCATCATTAGCTCTTTCTGCCCTGTTAATGAAATGGATTGCTGCAGAATGTATAGAATGTGGAATTTCTTACTTTGATGGATTCCTGTCCATCTGTCCATCCTAGACGTCAATGGGAGAAATACTTTTTCTTCTGCTTGCCTGGCAAGATTAAATTCCTCCACCCCCACTGTTATTGCAAACTTTGTGTGTGCCTCTAGTAGAACTGTGATTTCATTGCTAGTTCATACTTGACATACCAGATGTTTTTCTTCTAGAAAAATCTGAGCTACCTTCCTTGAGGCCAAGGCCCAAGTTGTTATCGTTTATGCATCATAATGCCTGATACTTACATGCTCATTGGAGTTAATTTAATGAATCCTGGGTTGAGGAAATGCAACAGGAGGAATTCAGGAGATTGGGGGTCAGGAAACCTCTAGAAGAGAATTTTGTTTTTCTCCACCCCAAAAGCCAGCATTATTCCCTTGGAAGTGTTCTTTGTCCTGACATGAAGATGAAAATATTTACTTGTTCTCTTTCTTTAGCTCATCCTTCTGGCTCCCACCTTCTCTATCCTTCCCCACACTTCCAAACATATCATCATCCACACTAGGGTGCTAACTCTACCTGGACTTCCCATCAGAACACGTGGCATCCTCCTGCTGCCTCTTGAAGACTCTTTGTTGTCAGTTTTTCAGGTTTCTAGATGTTAACGTGTTCCTAAAGACCTAGAATTTACATTTAGCTGTGTCTTGAACATTGCCTTCTACATGTATATATATTCCATAAAAGGATAAGACTGTCTCAGAATCACTTCTTAACTGTTTCATGGGACTGCTTTATAGCTCTTTTAATGGAGCATGGACCAAAAATGTATGTCTGGGGGAAGAAAAATAATCAATGGGAGGGTGTCACACTTAACATGTGGGATACAAGGGAAAGCCCCTTTATGCAGTACTTGGGCTTGTGTCCCAAGACTGCACTGTGAGCAGGGTCCCGGGAGACACCAGACCAAGATTCATTATTTTTTCACTTGCTTGTCTTGCCGCCTGCTGATGATAAGAGGATTTCATCAGGGCCATTTGTGGTTTTCTGTTGTATTAACATTGTCAGCATCAAGATGGAATGGGAGGATGGAGGAAGAGCTCGGCCAGTGAAATTAAAGGATATCAAGGGAATCATGAACACCCAGAGAAATTAGAATATGAAAGAATGGCTGGGCATAGTGGCTTATGCTCGTAATTCCAGTACTTGGGAGGCTGAGACTGGAGGATTGCAGGTTCGCGGCCAGCCTCAGCTACTTAGTGAAGCCCTCTGCAACTTAGTGAGACCCTGTTTCAAAATAAAGAATAAAACATAGAGATGGGAGTGTAGCTCAGAGGTAGAATGCCCCTGGGTTCAATTCCCAGTACTGCAAAAAAAAAAAAAGAAAGAATGTAGGATTGCAAAGAAACTTTGGGTAGAGAGGAAACATCAGCTATATAAATTTAATCAAATTCTCAAAGTAAGAAAATGTAATTTTTTAATGAACTGAATGCAATAAAATACTAAAAAGACTCTGGAGAGAGTTGATTTAGAAACAGATATTCTGGAGATTTAAGAGATTTTTTTGACCAAACGTCCTAGCCAACTTTAAGATTTAGATCATAATTTTTGAGAGTCTCATTTGTAGATCTTTTGAGTTTCTGTACTTTGTTTTCTTTTCTAGTAGACTGGTACCTCCCAAGTTCTTCTTGACATATTTAAATGAAACGGTTGGATGGAAATGCTATCCATTGGCCTTAACAATCTAGGGTGTGTTAGGATGTATGGCACTGGTCTCCAGAGCTTGCCTACAGAGTGAACTCCATAGTATCGTTGAGAGCCAGCGCAGATTGACCTTCCGCTGTCCTGCATGTACCTGCAGCATTTAAACACTGCCAAGGTAGTAAGGGCCTTGGAGGATGAAGGGATGCTGCTGAATTACCTCTCATAGTTCCAGGATCTCATCTTATCTTTTTTTTTCTTTTTTCTTTTTTTGTGGTACTGGGGATGGAACCCAGGGACATTCTACCTCTGAGCTACACCCCCAGTCCCATTTTATTCTTTTATTTTGAAACAGGGTCTCACTAAGTTGCTAAGAGATCTCATTAAGTTGCTGAGGCTGGCTGTGAACCTGTGATCCTCCTGTCAGTCTCCCAAGTACTAGGATTACAAATGTGCGCCACTACACCTAGCTTCTTTTCTTGTCTTTGAAGGTGTAAAAATGTCAGTCTCGACAGGACAAGCTAATACTAAACAAACTCAAAGGATGTCAGATGTTAATGTATTAAAGTGAGACTCAGTACCAAAGGGACCTGAATTCTCCCATTGGCAGCTCAGGACGTCCACTCCTCTCAGCCATGCAGCAGGCCGGCTAAGTCCTGTGGTTTTGTTCTCCTCTGTCTCCTCTGTACAGATAATGGTTCTCCGTTTGGTAGTGTTTGCTCTATCACTTAAGTTTTGACTTTTTAGATATATGCTGGTATAGACTGGACTTTGTTCTGAATTTAGCTTCCATCAGTCACACATTTATATGTCTTCTTATACATAGAATCAGTTTCTTGGATGGCTACCTCAATGTATTAAATGCTGTCTTTAATGTCTTTTATTTCAGAGGGTGATCTTTTTCTGACTTTGTCCTGAAATTGTGGGGGTATCCTACGGTAGGCTTCTCACTACTACTGTACCGTCTTCTAACCTGGGTGACCTGCTGTTCTCTGGCTCTCTCCCTCCTTCTCCTGTGGTTTTGTTTTCTCCTCGTGGCCTTTCCTCTGTATGGATTGTTGAAATCCCACCACTTCATTAAGTTGCCTCCTGAATACCTCCCCTTCTTGGTTCCTCAAACCAGATATGCTCTTTCTCCTTTGAATTCTATACACTTTTTGTGGCCCTGTCTTATTCCACCTTACATTAAAGTTCTTTGTTTTATCTGCCCTGCTAGAGCTTGTCTTTTGTTTCCCTGTAGTATCTGATATAGTTACTAGGTGCTTATGAATTGAATTAAATTTTCCTTTTAACATCCAGACCAGTGACTCTCAAAATGTGGTCTCTGGACCAACATCAGCATCATCTGCTAACTTGTTAGAAATGCAAATTTTTGGTCTCCTAAATTTTTGGTGCCCACTCTTAAGGTGGGCACTGGCAGTGTGTCATTCAATAAGCCCCACGTTCTCAACTTTGAGACCTACTTGCAGTATCTTCCTAAAGAGACGGTGTCCAGCCTCTTTATCAAGAGCTTGGTCTTCCACTGATGGGGCATATGGTGATTTCAAACTGTGCTCAGTTGAGTCCTGGGGATTCTGTGGAAGTGCCTCCAGGGCTGGCAGGGGAGAGGGTGGCGGCCATGTAGATTCCTTACCTGCTTTTTTTGGCCACAGCAGCTCTGCTTTGATCCCTTTTAAGGACTAGCCTGCCATGTGAATTTCCTGTGCAGAAGAGGCTGCATGTCAAAAGAAGTTTGAAAATGACTGATCTAAATTAGAGGTTTGTAAACTACTGCCCTTGAGCTGGGGGCCTATTGTGTAAATAAAGTTTTATTGGAACACAGCTGTATTCATTGGCTTAAACATTGCTGCTGGCTGTGTGCATGCTCCAGTAGCAGAGATGAGAAGTGTGAGCAGTGCCTATAAGCTGAAGGTTTTTCTATACGTATGGCCCTTAAGAAAAGGTTTGCTGATCTGTAATCTAAATCAAACAGGATGATGCTGTGTACCTTGAAGTAAACAGAAAAACATCTCTGCATGTCTTCTGCTCAGAAACATTGTACTATGTAATATTCTAAATCATGTAGATAGATATGATGTATAGGTACATGTCATATATCATAATAAGCCCATAAACATTACTCCACAGAAGAAAAATCACATCATGTCTTCTAGAAAAGTAAGACATGGTCAAAAAGTATAAAAAGTATTTGCAGCAGACGAAATGAGAACAGACTTTCTTTTTTTTTTTTTTTGCGGTACCGGGGTTTGAACGCAGGGGCGTTCTACCTCCGTGCTACACCCCCGGCCCTATTTTTTTTATGCTTTATTTTTGAAACCGGGTCTCACAAAGTTGCGGAGGGCCTCACTAGGTAGAGAAAGAGAGAGAGGAGAGAGATAGATCGATCGATCGATCGATTGATCGATCGTGCGCGTGTGCATGCGCGCTGAGGCTGGCCGCGAACCTGGATCCTCCAGTCTCCGCCTCCCAAAGTACTGGGATTACAAGCATGCGCCACCACGCCTGGCAAGAGAACAGACTTTCTTACCAACCTCATCTGTTCCTGATATCCTGAATATATTCTAGGACATGACAGTAATTACTAGTCACAGTCACACTAAAGAAGTTTTGTATTACATTTGAAATAAAAAAGGAGGAACTGTTAAGTATATAAAAATTTCCATTGAGAAGTTATACTGAAAGTTCTTTTGAAAAATTTTTCAGTTATTTAAGAAAACTATTTGGCATTTTCATAACTTAAAAAAGATTTTATGACTTTTTCTAAATCAGTTGTGTATATGAGCATCTTTTATAATTACTAACTTTATGAGGCATCTATACCCCCACATTTTTAACTATATACTATCCTGGAACCTATCCACAATCAGGCTCCATTATAGAAATGAAATATTGACTCTCTTCTGAATTTTAGTTTTTAAAGTTCTTCATTTAGTGATGCCCAGAGGTATCAGTCTATAGATTGTCAAGGGAATACAACCAAAAAGTACAGAATGACTTATTTATCATTTGTCAATTTGAAATAGAGATTTTAGTATAAAAGATCCCCAAGCTGGGCAGGGATGCTCTGGCAGTAGGCCATGAAGTAAAAATGTATGCAGAAGGTCTAGACAAAACTCTGGAGGAAGAGCTTAAGCCTGAAACGTTATCTCCACGGGCAAAGCAAATTGTGTGGGGTGTGTTTGTGGGGTCCCTCCTCCCTGGCTCTGCTGTAACCATCGACCTGCTGTTGGTAGTGGTCTTCAGCTGTTTCAGTGGCCAGAAAGTCAATCATTGTAACCGTAACTTGCAAGCTTTTATCTCCTATTTTTAGAATTTCCCATTTTAATGGGCTGTTAATGAATAATTTAATTTCTTCCAGGAATGCAAGTTAATGAAACCTCAGTATATGGCTTTGAGTACTGAGTGCTGGTAAAAACTTGTTTCTTATGTTAATACTTTTGAAATTACTTGACAACTATTGCAGTTGTGGGGAATAGATGAGGAGGAGCGGTTGGGTAGAAGAGTCTGTTGTGGCACTGTGGCCTGGCTGCAGAGATGCTCTTGCGACTTTGTGAAAACGTCTCCTCTTATCTGGGTAACTTCTGCAGGAAGATGTGTAGAAAGAAAGTGTGTGTTAGTGGTGGAAGTTGGCATCTTTGGAACTTACTTAATACCTGGAGTTTATATTTATCCATATACAACAGTGGTCTTTAAATTGGGATGTATAGACTACAGCCATATTAGAATGTCTATATTTTGATCTAAGTTAATGTTCTTTTTGTATATCTATCATAGGGACATATTAGTACAGTAGTGTATATATACAGTTTATGAACAAATGTGCTAATATTAGGCATGCTTATTCAGAATTTTTAGTGACAGATGTGCACAACCCAAAAGTTGAGACCATTGCCATATACACAAGTTACTAGGCTTTATACAGTAATTAAATTCCATTGACAACTTTGTGGATTATTAGAAAGTTTTGGAAAATGAGGATGTATTTCAGTACTGTTTTGCTATTGAGTTTATCTGAGTTTCAGTCTAAAGGGTGAAACTGAAAATAAATTCATTAGTACTTTGGTACGGATCAATAGCCTCTCGTTTCCCCCAGCAGTGTCAGTGCGTTCCAAGTAATGTCTCCCTGTCTCTCAGTCCTTAAGAGTCCGATGTGTAAAACATGGGCATTGCTTCATGAGCCCTCAGTTTGTTTGATTTTGTTTTTTGTAGCTTCAGGGGCCTTGGCAAAGTTAACACGTGGATTGAAAGATGAATCACTGGCTTATATCTATCATTGCCAAAATCATTACTTTTGTCCAATTGGCTTTGAAGCAACCCCTGTTAAAGCTAATAAGGCATTCAGGTAAGCATTTATGTATTTTATGTGGGTACTTCATCAGGAAAATGTGTTGTATAAAGTGTTCTAAGGAATGTCAAAAATATCCTAAATCTCCTAGAAATTGCAAAGCTAAAAATCTATTTTCCTTACATCAACTTATACTGTTCTTTAAACATTATAGCTTATATTTTTGCAGAATTGCATTTAGCTAATGAACTTCACAAATATCCACTTAGATACTGTTGTTCAGATATTCGAAGAGAAGCTACTTGGAGAATAACTTTACATCTATGTCTCAGTGTCCTCGTCCTGTGTCCCACACGAAACAGTGTGTCAAGAAGATTGCCACCACAGAGTACATTAGAAAGCATCTTCCCAGCCAGGCCTGGTGGCCCATGCCTCTAATCCCGGTACTTGGGAGGCTGAGACAGGAGGATTGCAGGTTTGAGGACAGCCTCAACAATGTAGTGAGACTCTCAGCAACCTAGCAAGACCCTGTTTCAAAATAATAAAATAAAATAGGGCTGGGGGGTATAGCTTGGAGGCAGGCAGAATGACTGGATAAAATCCCCAGTACCACAGTAATTAAATACATAAATAATAAAAGCATCCCTCCCCTTTTTTTTGTGGTGCTGGGGATGGAACCCAGGAGCATTCTACCTTTGAGCTACACTCCCAGCCCTGCTGTATTTTTTTATTTTGAAACAGGGTCTCATAAGATTGCTGAGAGCCTCACTAAGTTGCCAAGGCTGGCTGTGAACCTGCCATCCTCCTGTCTCAACCTCCCAAGTACTGGGATCACAGGCGTGCGCTACCATGCCTGGCTGCATCTTTCCTTCTTATAGTGAAAATCATGGACTTTATCAAGGTTCTCCCTTTGTCCTGGTTACAAGGAAGCTCAGAGCCAATTTTTATATCTAATGTCAGGAACTATATTACTTTTATGATTATATTCATTTCTGTCTCTGCTTAATTCAGGGTATTATAAATTATATATCTTTACATACAGGTAAACTTGTATCTTTTTGAAAAACATGGTCCTAAGAATGAGGTGACTGAGTTTGAATTCTTTTTTTTCCCTCCTTCGCAAGTTTTCTTTTTGACGGGTCGAGCGAATGCCAGGATAGTTTAAAGCAAAGGGAGAAGTGCTCTAGCTAGGAACTCATGGAACAGACGCCATGAATGCTTTGAGCAAAGTTCTTGGCAGGTGTGGTCTTCTCCCCCTGCCTAGGTGGTCTGTTCCCACGTGGATTGGTGGGGTTGGTGCCTGAGACGTGGATTGGTGGGGTTGGTGACTGAGGAGGAGGAAAAGACAGGACTGAGAAGAACATGGCTCATTGGGATATGATGGGTTCTTTGGGGCTGGAGGCCCTGGGGCCTTGCATCCTGCTCAGAAGCTCCTGAGGGTGGGGGGGGAACACGGGATATGGAGGTGGGAAGGAGCAAGCTGGGGGAACCAGGATACTGTATTTTTGTGAATGAGGAGCAAGAGGAAAACTACTTGGTCTCTCCACATCCTGAAATGCTTTGTTCATCTCTTTGGAGATGGCGTTTCTTAGAAGTGAGGTACTTTCTTGTGTTTATGACTTCATCCTGCAGTGTCACCTTATTTCAGTCATCTACCAAATGCAAAATATAACTTTACTTCTACTTGGTGCCATTTTAAAGAGAGTTCCTTACCAATGCTGGTACCTAAGAAAGATCACCTGGGAATTTTTTTTCTTTTAACTATGTAGATCCTTGGGCTCCATTCCTGACCTATTTGAATTAGAATTTTTAGGGATGAGGCTAGAGCACCAGTGTGTTTAGAGTTCTGCTGGTGCACCGTTGCCTTGGGTTATATTTTTAGGATGCCTTTTGGAGCTTCTTGGATGCGTAGGGAAAGGAGGATAGTAGATGAAGAGTTTGGCTAGCATGCTAGGAGTTTTTCTTTTTTTTTCCTACTGGGATCTGAGGGGTGATATATAAAACCTTTTTTAGTCCTAGACTTTGAATAGAGAATTAAGGCTTAAGTTTAATTTGTGACCCGTCCCTTCCCCTTCCCTCCCCCCTCTTTTTCCTTTGGTACTAGGAATTGAACCTAGGGGCATTCTGTCTCTGAGATATACCCCCAGCTCTATTTTATTTTTTTATTTTGAAACAGGGTTTTAGTAACTTGCTGAGGGCCTCACTAAATTGCTGAGGCTGGCCTCAAATCTGAAGTTCTCCTGTTTCAGCCTCCCAGGTATGGGATTACAGGCATGAGCCACCATGCCTAGCATGGTTTCTCTTTAATGGCCCTCAGAAGGCTGCCCAAGCTTAAACTCTAATATCTATTCTAGATTAATGAATGACATCTTTGAATAAATTTTAGTATATTTTTACTAATAAATAGTTGGAGCAATCTACTCAAGGAAGTGAATGACCTTTATTAAGCTCACTCTGTATTTTATATTTAGCAGGGGCCCTCTTTCACCACAGGAAGTAGAATATTGGATCTTAATTGGAGAGTCAAGTAGAAAACATCCAGCCATTCACTGTAAAAAGTATGTTAACTTTCCTTTTTTATTCTTTAATCAAGGTAAGATTTAGATGCAGTGAAATGCACAGGTCTTAAGTGTGTAATTGAATGAGTTTTGACAGATGTATATTCCTGTGTAATCATCACACCAAACAAGATATGGTGCCCTTTCATTTCCATAGAAAGCACTGTATTTTCCATTCTTAGCCATCCCCACAGACAACTTGTGTTGAGATTTCCATCATCATGGTTGTATTTTGCCTGTTCTTGAATTCTGTGTAAATGGAATTATACAAAATTATTTTGTCTTCTTATTCACTTAAGTAGTATATCTAGAACCTGTGTTTTTTCTATAAAAGTTTTAGAATTTCTGCTAAAAAGCTTGTTGATATTTTGATTAGGATAAAATCTACAGAATTCATAGTTTAGTTTGAGGAGAACTGACATCAGAACAATGTGAAGTCTTCCAATCTATGAACATGGACTATATCTCCACTTAATTAGAACCTTAATTTTTCTCAGCAGTTTTGTATATTTCAATATAAAGTCATATATATCTTTTATTAAATTGTTTCCGAAGTGTATTACATTTTTGACACTATTGTAAATTAACTTTTAAAATATTTCATTGTCTGGTTATTTGCTGGTTGTACACACTCATGTGCGTGTGTGTGCCTGTGCGCGCGCATACACACACCCACACACACACACACACACACCCAACTGATATTCTTGTATAGCCTTTGAATCCTACATCTTTACCAAATTCACTTATTAAGTCTAATTGTTTTATAATTTCCTAAACAATCATAGTGTCTATTAATGGAGATATGTTATCTTTTAATTATTTAAAAGTTTTAGCCAGGCACAGTGTCATGTGCTTATAGTACCAGCTTCTTCGGAGGCTGGGGCAGGAGGATCAATCACTTGAGGCCAGACCAGGTGACATAGAGAGATGCCATCTCAAAAAAAAAAAAAGAAATTTTTCTGATTAAAAAAAATGTCATGTTGCGCTTTAGCCTGCAGAATGTTATCTAATATGTTGACACATATTTACTTTATAGGAAAAGTAACTAATTGTAAACTGAGAACTTCTCCAATAGTTGGATAAACACAATTGTCATAAAATGAGAAGGTTTTAAAGCTTCTTCGAATAATGCCAAGAGAAGAGAATTATTACCAATTATTGCTGTGATAATACTGTAGGGACTTGCTCTTGTGAAAAGTTCCATTACAGTGGTATTTTGGACCTAAAGAAAAGTGTGCTGTATCCTTTCTTCTGAACTACAGATGGGCAGATATTGTTACTGATCTAAACACTCAAAATCCAGAATATCTAGATATCCGGCACTTAGAGAGAGGGGTGCAGTTTCGAAAAACAAAGAAGGTAAGGACACCATTGTATTTAAAGGTATTTCCCAAATGACAAAAATGCAGTATTTATTCAGCACTCTTTAGGTGGTAAATAATAGAAACCCAGTTCAGACCATCTCAGACGGAAAAGTGAAAATTATTTTAAGGACAGAGGACTGTCTTTAAAATTCAAGGACAAGAATAGCCTGGAGTCATAAAGGAATGGCACCCAGTATAAGAATGATAGTCTGATAGTGGGAGCCAGGTTTCTAGTAATCTCCGTCACTCTTAGGGAGCTATTAGTTGTTCTTAGTTCTCTTTTTATCTGATTATTTATTTCTTGAAGATCATTAGCTTTCAGTTTATGTCTCCCTTTCAGGTTTAGACTGAGAGTGACGTGCTTTGACCTATTTCCATAGCATTGGCCAAATCGGGATAAAATTAATTGTGGTCCTGGAGCAGAGCCACATGTACAAACAGGCTGCAGGGGGAAGCTCTCAGAAAAGTAGCTACACAGCGTGGATTGGGTAGATGTCCCATTGATATAATCCTACAAAATAAGTATCTGAAGAATAGGAGAGAGGAAAAGGAATGATCTCGGTGTTTGAAATAGACAGATGGGACAGTGCCAGGGTCTGTTTAAAGCAAGTTGTGGAGAGGCATATGGGGTAGGAGAGGTGTTTTGGCTCCTGTTATCTGTTGTAAAAGCAGCCATCAGGAAAGATGCATAGGATAGTGTGCTCTGATGTCTGAACATAAAATACTGTTTTTAGGCATATGAAAGAGCAAAAAAAAAAAAAAAAACCAAGGAGTCATTTGTGATCCCTTAATTACAAAGTTTATATAATTAATTTCTCTTTCTTATCTTCACCTAACTTTTTTTTTTTCTCCTCAGGTTGGGGGAAACTTACATTGCCTCATAGCATTCCAGAGACTCAGTTGGCAAAGATTTGGCCTTTGGAACTTTCCATTTGGAAACATTCGACAGGAGTCACAGCCTCCAACGCATGCCCCGGGAATTGCCAAATCGGAGAGTGAAGACAATATTTCCAAGAAGCAGCATGGGCGTCTGGGCCGGTCCTTCAGTGCTAGTTTCCATCAGGACTCAGCATGGAAAAAGATGTCCAGTATCCATGAGAGAAGGAACAGTGGCTACCAGGGCTACAGTGATTACCATGGAAACGACTGACGATGCTGGGGACTGAACAACTGGTGTTATCCACACAGCTGTTATGTACAGGACTGCATTAAGCCAGTAGATGTTAAGTCTACATTAATAGGAACAGATGTTGTGGTACAAAGCATAACCTTGTAGTTCTGTAGTAAATAAGCTTATATGTGATTATCTTGGGTGATTTCAGCTATGTAAGCAGATAAGCACAGATTATTGCCCTTTGGAAGAGTATGTAAACAACCTGGACAGAAAGTTTCATAAAATCACAGCTATTTCTAAACAAAAACACACATTCACTTAACAGTATCAAGATTTGAAATACTTAAGCATGAAGTGATTTCTTAATACTTGATCCCTAGACATTTGTTACAGATAATTTTATTCCTAAGATCAAGGTATAAGGCACCATCTGCCCTTAAAAAATGGGGGCTGTCGATTTCTAGATTTTGCTCATAGTTAAAACTCATTTAAAATTATTTTGTGAGTCTAGTAGTTCTTTCACTTAGAACAGTATCTAGCTTGCCTCGTTTGTTTCCTGGTTAACAGTCTCAGGATTCTCCATAAAGAGGCAAAAGACAAAAAGACTCAAGAAACTGATCTTTTCTATTGGTGCAAATGGGTGACTTAATACATTGATTCAGATATTCTTGACTTGATATGTTACTATCAAATACTGATAAGAACATTAGGTCTTAAAAGACTTCTGTAAGTCTAGAACGAACCTCGGCTTAGGGACAGAGTAACAGAACACATGGCGCCTGAAGTTTTTTACCCAAAGCAATCTGTGTACTAACATCTTTGGATACTACACTGGCCCCTTAAATGGAGTCAGATATAATAACGGCATTGAAGATGCACTAGGGATGTCCAGGTCACTCAAAGGGCACACCGTACTCTCAACGCTGAGCTGTTTCCTTTCTTGAACTATATAGACAATTAGCTATTTGAAGTGAGTGTTAAATATTTCAAATGTGTGGATTTAATATATTTGAGGTCCTTTCTAGCTGTTGTCAATTTTTCTTCTGATGCCAACCTGTGATCACAAACGACTAGGGTCTCTTATTCTTTCACTTCAGGGGTTTGTTCCAGGACTCAAATCAGTAACTTGGTGATTACAAGGTGCTGAATATGTTGGTAACCATATCGCAATACACCTCAAGGAGAGGAGTCAGATTTTTATTTTTAAAATATTTTCATTGTTTTCTCTTGAATTTTATAGCCATTTATTCATTCATACATGTCTAACCTACAAAAAGGAATATCTATTATGAAATGGTCATTTTTTTGAAGAGAATATTTTGCTTGAAGTGCAAAGAACGGAAAGAGATTTGTAGGTTGTTGATTTTGTTACTTCATATTGGAACTTTTAAAAAGTTTTCATCAAATAAAGTTTTGTTTTCTACTTTTAGTCATGTGTTATCAAACCTCTGTTTTAAGCAGGGAGTACCCTTGTAGGAATTGCCATGTTTGAAATACATGACAATTTGTCAATTCTGCCTTAACTAGTATGTTAATAAGAAACCGTCTTGAATCTTACTTTTATGATTAATGAAACAATATGCATTATGAAGACTATAATTTTAGATGTCTATTTTATAATAGAAAATAGAAAATTTGATTCTTATATTAGCTTGAACTCAGTTTCTATAGCTTAAATTTGAGCAACTGTGTATACTAATACTAGCATTTATTGAATAGATATTAGTGCTAAGTGTTTTGCACACATCACCTCAATGCTCACTAAAAAAGTCTGAGAGATTGGTTTTGTGCTGTTTATAGATGAAGACACAAAAACCCTGAAAAATGTGATTTTAGCAATGCTAACCACTTTATTGAAGTAAGGTTGAGATTTGAATCTTGGTCTGGGGGTTCCTGAGACACACTTTCCTGAATCTACTCTGGCAATTAATTTCTTGTCATTTCTGATCACAAGCAGTGAACCCCCGTTTTCAATGCTGGAGAAGACGAAACTGTATTTCAAAGGTAAAGTTTTTGCCGGGCGTGGTGGCGCACACTTGTAATCCCAGTACTTTGGGAGGCGGAGACCGGAGGATCCGGGTTCAAGGCCAGCCTCAGCTTTCTCTCTCTACTTAGTGAGGCCCTCCGCAAATTCATGAGACCCGGTTTCAAAATAAAGTACAAAAAATAGGGCCGGGGGTGTAGCGCGGAGGTAGAACGCCCCTGGGTTCAATCCCCGGTACCGCAAAAAAAAAAAAAAAAGGTAAAGTTTTGATCGTATCATTTTTTAGTTACTACATGCTATTGTTACAAATACTTATTTTTTAGTTTTGCTTTTTGGTACTGGGGATTGACTCCAGGGGCATTCTATCTCCGAGCTACACCCCCAGCCCTTTCATTATTTAAAAAAAATATTTTTTGCAAATGCTCAGTTTAAAAACACCAACAAATAGACGGGTGTGGTTGCGCACGCCTGTAATCCCAGTGCTTGGGAGGCTGAGACAGGAGGATCACAGGTTCGAAGCCAGCCTCAGCAACTCAGCAAGGATCTCAGCAACCTAGCGAAACAGGTTCACAACAAATAATAAAAAGGGCTGGGGGTGTAGCTCACAGGTAGAACGCCCCTGGGTCCCATCCCTAGTAAATAAAACAAAATAAAAATAAAAACACCAACAAAGCATCCACCTTGTACAACAGATCTAAGTATCAACACTTCACAAATGGCGGGGCAATAGAGGAGAAACATACAGAAAAATCACAGCGAAGTCGTCACCCCAGCAAGAAGACGCTCTGCACACAACTTGAACTTTTAAAGTTCACAGGATGCTACCGAGGGGGAAGGAAAAGACAAGACACAAGCCCTGGGGCGGAACCACACTCACTTCCGGAGTGTACAGGCGCCGCGGATTTACGTCATCGCCGTAGGCGGGACTTCCGCCCCGCGCAGCCTGTGGGAAAGCCGCCGAGAGACCCCATTGCTTGTGTTTATGGACTCATCGCAGAAAGCAAA